>PVJI01007360.1:0-43238 GCA_004026765.1 Micronycteris hirsuta | reverse complement strand
GTTACTTCTGCCTCAACCCACCATCAAACTGGGCCCTTCTGGTGCTGATTCTCAGGTGAGTAGGTTGGTGTACATTCAAGGACCCTGTGGATCTCTCCAATGATCTCTTCTGTGAGGCTGGGAGTTTCTCCCACTGCCACAACCCCCACAGGTGTTTTCAGTCAGAGGTTTTGAGGCTTTATTTCCCCATGCTAGAACCCTGGGTTGTATGGTCTGTCTCGATCCCCAGTCGTTCCTCCCAGTTTATCTGCATGCAAATGTGAGACAGCCTGCTCCACCAACCGCCACCTTACCACGAGTCTTCTCCACCCTGGCTGCCCATCTCTGCCCCTCCTACCCATCTAGATGAACCTTTCTTCTTTAACTCCTTGGTTGTTAGACTTCCATACAGTTCGATTCCCTGGCAGTTCTGGTTGATATTTGTTTTTATATTTGTTGTCCTTCTTTTGGTTGTAGGAGAAAGCACAGTGTACCTACCTATGCCTCCATCTTGGCCAGAATTCCTCCTTGTCTATTTGCTTCTGATATACCTGTTACCAAGATGATTAAACACATCTTCTACACACATATTCCATACATATATTCCATGCATAATATTTTTCTTAAATGAATGTATACTATGTATTCTGTTATAATATTGATGATAAATACAGATATTCTTTTACATATATATTATCATGGAGAAATATTAGGTGAAGTCTTGCAGAAATGAGATATAATTCCTTATACTAATAGGTTTATATTTCTTCAATATTGTTTTAATAAGCCATTTTATAATATGACAATGGTAGTTTTATACTATGAAAATGGTAGGGATATTTGAATATATTACAATTAATATAGATAACCAAAGAAAAGCAAGAAGTTTAACAATCTCAGAAAATGTACTCTTTGAAAAGATTATACAGATTATAGTTCTTTTTAAAAAATATATTTTATCAATTATGCTATTACAGTTGCCCCAACTCCTTACACCTTTGACCCATTCTACCTGGTACCCCCCTTCCCTCCAGCAATCTCCCTGCTTAGTTCATGTCCATGGGTTGTACATGTAAGTTCTTTGCCTTTTTATTCCCTATACTGTTCTTGGCATCCCCTTATATTTTGTACCTACTATTTATGCTTCTTATTCTCTGCACCTTCTCCCCCATTCTCCCCCTTCCCCCTCCCAGCTGATTACCTTCCAAATGATATCCATACCTGGGATTCTGTTCTTTTTCTGGTTGTTTGCTTAGTTTTGTTTTTAGATTCAGTTGTTGATAGTTGTGAATTTGTTGTCTTTTTAATGTTCACAGTTTTGATATTCTTTCTCTTAAATAAGTCCCTTTAACGTTTTATGTAATAATGACTTGGTTATAATGAACTCCTTGACCTTTACCTTGTCTGGGAAGCAATTTATCTGCCCTTCCATTCTAAATGATAGCTTTGCTAGATAGAGTAATCTAGGTTGTAGGCCCTTGCTTTTCATCACTTTAAATACTTCTTTCCAGTCCCTTCTTGCCTGCAAAGTTTCTTTTGAGGAATCAGCTAATAGTCTTATGGGAACTCCTTTGTAGGTAACACTCTGCTTTTCTCTTGCTGCTTTTAAGATTCTCTTTTCTTAACCTTTGGCATTTTAATTATGTTGAGTCTTGGTGTGGTCCTGTTTGGGTCCAACTTGTTAGGGACTCTCGGTGCTTCCTGGATTTGTTTGACTATTTTCTTCACCAAATTAGGGATGTTTTCTTTCATTATTTTTTTCAAGTAAGTTTTCAATTTCTTGCTCTTCCTCTTCTCCATCTGGAGGAAGTTAGTACATTTGGAGATATCCTAGAGGGTCCTTAAACTATCCTCAATTTTTTAAAATTCTTTTTTCTTTTGCTGTTCTGGTTGAATGCTCATTTCTTCCTTATGTTCTAAATCACTGATCTGAATGCCAGCTTCATTCCCTCCACCATTGGTTCCCTGTATATTTGTCTTTACTTCACTTAGTGTAACCTTTATTTCTTCCTGGATGTTCTTTATTTTATTGCTGTACTCAAGGAGTTCTTTGAGCATCCTGATCACCAGTTTTTGAACTGTGCATTCGATTGGTTAACTCAGTTTTGTTTAGTTCTTTTTCTGGGTTTTTGTTCTGTTCTTTCATTTAGGCCATATTTCTTTGTCTTCTCAATTGGGCAGCCTCCCCATGTTTGTTTCTGTGTATTAGGTAGAGCTGCTTTGACTCCCTGCCTTTGAAAAGGCACCTGTAAATTGTGTGTAGTAGAGCCTTAGGTAATCACCAGGGTGGGGCTATCCCCTTCACTGCTTTGTGACTCTGTGTGGAGAGAGAGCTTGGAGAGGGTACAATGTTGCTGCCTGGCTTCTGAAGGTTTTCCTGGTACTTGCTCCATTTTCAGTCACTTCACCCACCTCCCTTACGCGACTGGCACCATTCTAGCTGTTGCCCTCATGGTAAATCCCAGAGTGGGTGTGTTTGCATACATTCTAAGTCCATGTGGGTCCTTTAAACAGACTGTCCTGAAAATCCAGTGGTTTCTATCACTGCCCTAACCCCCACTAGTTTTTATAAACAGAAGTTATTGCCCTGGTACTAGAACCCTGGTCTATGAGGTCTGGCCTAGGGTTGAGATTGCTCCCTCCCAAGATATCTCTCCTTATTTTTATCCACCACACATGAGTGTGGGACCACCCATTCCACTGACACCACCTCTCTGCACCACATAGTTTCTTCATGCTTCTCTGCCTGTCTCTGTGACTTCACCCTTCCTACCCGTCTGGATAAATGTGGCTTCTTTAAATCCTTGGTCATCAGACTTCCATACAGCTTGATTTTCTGGTAGTTGCCATTGTTATTTGTTTTTAGATATAGTTGTGATTCTTTCTTTCATTGCTTGAGGAGGTGAATTGTATCTATCTATGCCTCCATTTTGATAGGAATTCCAGATTATAAGAAATACACTCTTAAGGAAGGCACAATTCTAAAGCAAAGAGTTTTTTTTTTTGTTATAATTCATTGTTTATATATTAAAATATTTAAAAATATATGACCACCTAAATTCATCCATAGACTAAAACTTTATTTCTCCAGTTTAAGCTTTGATACTACATCACATTCATTTCTTTTACTTGGAAATCACAATTTTATGCTGAGTTGTTTTTTTTTAATATACTAGATATGTGTTTCTTATCAGATATGTCTTTGATTAAATAAATATAGTCAAATTAATAAAGGAAATGAATGGAAAAATGGAGTTTTAATCAATGGAGAATAAGAAAACTGTAAAGAATAATTAAGATACATTAGCACTGTGTTAAAGTTTGTTTTTTTTTAATATATGCATATATACACCACCACCTCACTACTACCAACAACAAAAACAACAAATGACACCAATATTCTTTTTCTGACCTCTAGGTAAATATCTCACTAGCATCACGAAATAAAGCCAAGTTCATTAAATAGTGCTTCTAGCAAGAAGTGAAGAGTGAATTAGATAAACTACATCTGCTTCTCAGTGGCAAGTCTCATAACCTTAGATGCCCCCCTTCCCAGTCATTGACCCTCATGAACTTGATTTCTCCCATTCCTGCCACTGCATGCACTCTCATCTCTCATCACCACCACCTATGGCACTCAGTGTAAAGATTAAAAATATTTCCCATAAGAGAACAGCATTTGGATATTGATATCTATCTTCTCTGCATGTATCTCTCCTTTGTAGAATAACAGGCAGGCAAGACCGAGGAAAGTTCAAGTTTTTTTGGTTTTCAAACTTGCCTCAGGCTTTCCACATTCTGGAAGCAATAGGATAAAGTGCTCAAGTCCCTCCTCCCACATGCTTTAATCTCCAAGTGAATCACAAGCAAATACATGTTTTTTTCTTAAAATAGACTCTAGTTATATAAAAATAATTTTAGAGATTTGAAAATGATTTTTGCAATCTTTTAGTCTCCTCACTGAAAAAGTGTTATGTGTCATTTATTCAACTAGTATGTGCCAGGTGTTCTTTACATTCTGGGCATGTAACAGAGAATGTACAAGAAGATTCCTGCTCTTACATTGCTTCATTCATGAGAACAGGGAATAGATAATTTATAAGAAAACAAATTAACAGGATAATTTTAGCCTCAGCTTCTCTCCTATAAAATTACTCATCTATTCACTCAGTCATTGAATATTTATTGAGAGTCTATAATGTGCTGGGCACTGCTCCAGTACTTATGAATAGACACAAAAATATCAGTTCTCATGCACTTACATTCAGGTGGGATAGGATAGATAATAAGCAGCTAAGGCATAGTATATTAGATGCTAGTATATACCATAGAAATAAAATAACTAAGGATAATGCATAAGGACGGTCAGAACAATGGATTTATGGGTATCAGGTTTCAATTTAAATTTCAGGTAGTCAAGGAGTGACTCTCTGTGAATATTAGGTGAGCAAAAGTTTTGAAGGACATAAGGGAGCAGCGCCTGGGAGTTACTAGGGGGCAGTGGATTACTGATGTCTGGCTTGTTACAGGAAAAGTAAGAAAGTTAGTATGACTAGACTGAGCAATCAAGGATAATCATAGTAGGGGAAGAAGTAAGAGAGATAAGGACTTTGTTTGGAGAATGGAACTGATGGTTTAGAACCTTGACCATTGTAAGGACTTTGACTTTTAATATGAGTAAATTGGGAAGCCATTGGAGAATTCTGAGCAGATAGATTTTACATATCCCATATGTTTTAACAGGGGAAAGATAAGAAGATCAATGAGTTGGATGAGAGATGCTCATGAGACATAAATAACTGTTAGGTTTTAAAGGTAGTGTCTATGAGATTTATTGGTGATTGTATGTGGGTTGTTAGAGAAAAAGCAGAATCAAGGATGACCCCAAGATTGTTGTCCTGGACCACAGAAAAAAAATGGAGTTGCATTAACTAAGTTGGAGAATCAGCAGAAGAACTGATTTTGCAGGAAAGGTAAGAATTCTGATATGAATATATAAGTTTTATTTTACTTATTTATTTTTATCGATTGATTAAAGAGGAAGTGAGAAAGAAAGAGAGAGACCTTGATTTCTTGTCCACTTATTTATGCATTCCTTGGTTAATTCTTGTATGTGCTCAAACTAGGTGCTCGTTATAAGATTCTCGTTAAACATCTAAAACATCTAGTATGAAGATTAATATAGAAATCTTGAGCTCAGGGGAGAACTCCAAGGTGAAGATATACCTCATATTAATCATATGAATTAATAGAAACAATATAATTGTATTTAACTATACCTCAGGGTATTGCTACAAATAACATTCTCAGATATTTATACTGGATCCAACACAAAGTTAAGCCTTTAATAATTTTTTACTATTACTGTTATTATTATTTAGGATTCTGTTTAATGGGCAAATAATTTTTTATTCATAATTACCATAACAGTGAGTAACTACTGGAAACCACAGTGTAAAGTCTGATGAAAATGTGCTATTATCCTTGTAATTAAGGGCATGTCACAGATTATACAAGGATTAGAAGAGATGTAGAAATAGAAAGTAACATTTCTAGGAGAGTATGAGGGTTTGAATAGGTAGTGGTTACATGAATATTAACCCTGGAGTATCTCCTTGTGAAAACAAATAAGTAAATGTGCACATCAGATTGAACCCACTCCTTAAATAAAAGGTTTATATTTCCCTGTTGTGTGGTAATTCAGAATTGAACTCAGAAGAAACTTGATTGGCATGTGAAAGTAATGAAAAATTGAACTTAGCCATATTCTATCAATAAAGAGAATTGAACATAAAGACTATCCGATAATATAGAAAACTTTTTGGAATATGTTGGGGGTATGATTTTTTACCTTCCCTTTGCTTACATTTCTCACTTGTGAACTTCTATGCAATAAGTTAGGAAAAAGACGTAAGTATTTTCCAGTTATTTCAATATATGACCTTTTTTAAATTGCTTTAAATTATAACCTTATTGAGCTATAATAAAAATAAAAAGTGATATTAAAGAGTAACAAGTTTTATTGCAATCATATTGCATTGATCTTAAAGAATGAACTTTATGGGCAGAAAGAGATTGAGTGATTTAAATCCCATTCCCAAGGAAAACTGATAGAATTTGTGTTAACATTTACTGGTCTTTTGACATTTTTGCCTTCACATTTCAACCAAATTTGACAAAGCAGACTATTCACATTCAAATAACACATTTTAAAATCAATATCAGTTGTGTTTTTCTTATTATTTTCTTATTCAAATCACTGTTAAATTGTGGAGCGAAAAGAAAATTAGTATTTTCTTGAGCAATCATTATGTTTCCATTCAAGTTCCAGCACTCAAAATATAAACACTAAAGTGAGCAGTTATGAACAAACCCCTGGAAACCATTACTCTATCAGCATACTAGCATGTAAAGATCCATTAAAAAACATAACTAAGAGCATTAAACATTATGAAGCATGATACACAGGCACCTACACTTTAACAGATATTGAAAAGCTGCATCGATTATGTCACCTACTGGATTAAAAAATATCACGACTATGACTCCCTATGTATTTAGGGACAGTAAAGTTGCTTCTCATATTTTGAGTTTACAGAACCTGACTACAAAGTTGGTAGAACCAACCACATGGTGGATAGAGTAGCTTCTTGTTCTCAGGAGAAGGAGGTAATAATTATTCAAACATAAAGTTATCTCCAGTGTTGAGACAGAGAAAAAAAGACAATCAGGTTTAGACTTAAGCAAGCTTTGATGTTTTCATAAAAGCCAATTCAAGTCCTGTTCAAAAAAAAAAAAAAAATGTGGTGTAGATACTAACAGATTTCATTCAAGATACTTCTAATTTTATTTCTATGTGGGTTGACTCAATGAGAATATCATTTTTATATTCAAAAGTATGCAATTGTTGTTTCCCTAAGAAATGAGGAAATAAAGCCAGACATGAACATAGCAAAATCATGTACAAACATGGTTTAGAGATTTGACATAGCAAAATCATGTGCAAACAATGGTTTAGAGATTTGAAAACCAGCTTGTAAGGCAATTTGGAGATTATTCAAAAATCCAATTACTCTCAGGAACAAATGTGATTGAAATACATTGCCATAGAGAAAAAGAGGTACCTAATCGATGTCAAACGTAAACTTAATTAATAGTCACAATGTTAAACCTCAAGGCTTAATTATTGATTAAGAATTTACTTTCATATTGAGTACATTTAATAGCCCTTGACTCTTCAAATTTTGAATCATATGCTTTCCTAACAGAAGTATGTGACCCAGAAAAGGAGCTCACAACTTGTGTAACACAATCCTCAGAACTGACAAGCACATCATACAGTTTTATTTTTCTCTCAAATAAAGAAAAAATTAGCTGTTTGAAGAGGATTTTACTTTCTGGAGGAACAACCAGAAACTTACCAGAAAAAAAAGAAAGAAAGAAAAGCTCACATATTCTTTGTGCCAAAATGGGAGGCACATATTCAAGTTAATTTATATAAACTTTTCTCTTCACCCCACTGATGAATAATTATGTAGCAGAAAAGCAAACATGAAATTCATCAATAACTTTAAGGTGATTAGTTAAGGAAAATTGCTGCTAGTTCCTCTTAAACTGATCTGAAGCATTAATCTAGTTAGCTTGGGCAAGCTTGTCAACCAGGTCATCTCCCTTAGGCACGAACCTGGCATACAGCATTTTTGATAATCCTTTACTCAATTCCTACTGTCAAGCAACTCTAATGCTGTTTTTCTTAGGTGTCACTGTAATTGCCCCTGACTGAGAAGTGACTTAGTTTCTTGGCATTCCACATATCTGTAGCTTCTCGCCCAAGGGGTTTGTCCCAGGTTTCACTCATGTCATGTTCCATTAGCTATGGTTAACCAGGAGTAGACTTAAATAGTCTATTTTTTTTTCTTAAAAAAAAAAATGGAATAAGTAAAATAATTGAATTTTCAGTTAATCACAAAGGTTTTTTAAGTGTGTGGATACATGTATGGACTTTTGTTCATGTGAACAGGGATGGGTACCTGTTTTTTCTTCCCTCAAACTTTATTGGTCAATATAGACATGTACTGGGGATGGGCACTTCAATATTATCATAAGACCTGGGTCCTCTGTAGACCACTAACAAAAATCAAATTTGGTATTTGATGCTTTCAATATTAAATAAAGCTTAACATATACTGCTGTCAGAATGAATCAAAAAATAGTTTTAAGATAATAATGTGGAAATATTTTCATATTACATTTACAAAGATTTCAATCATGTCATTTTTATAACAGTAAGGAATGGAAAATAATTACAAAACCTGTTAAATTCTTTAAACATGAAAAATTCTAAACTTATTTAATGAAAATATTAATAAAATTCAGCATAAATATTAATTTTATTAATAAAATAGTAATAAATAAAATAAGTATATGCAAAGATGTATATATAAGGAAGTTCATTGGTCATAAGAGAGAAAGGAAAAGAAAAAGAAATACCTTGATGATACCAAAATATCAAAAAGCAAGAAGTTTAATAAGTTATGGTTTATTTATACAACTGGACACTGTACAGCTATTAAGGAGAGAAAAAAGGACATATGTATGTGCTTTTATATAAATATTTCTAAGATGCATTAAATAATAAACCACAAAACTATATGTATAGTAAGTTATATTTTACAAAAGGGAGAAATGTTATTATATTTTTTTTTCAAGAATATTGTAGGGAAGGAAACAATTTCTTCTTCTTTAGATTTCCTTATCAGGTCTAGAATTAAACTGACATAAAACAGAGTAATAGGAGAAAATGATATTATTTAATATTTTATGTGCATATAGAAGTCTTTAAAAGGAAAATGAAGACCAGAAGGAGCCATCAAGCCCAAAATCTTAAACACTTTTTGATACAAAGAACAATAAATTATGGGAATGTGACAAGAAGAAAAGGGCTTGGACTAGGCAGAATAAATTGAGGGACAACGACTAGAAAATTTATGGGGAAAACTAATGGAAGGCAAGTGTTATTTTAATAGGTTTGTGTGTACAGATTCATCTTGGTGTCAACTTCCAGTCTCTAGTAACATGAATATTTTCCTCTTCCTGACACATAGAGGGAAACTAGGAAATTTTATGGCTTGCTTTTATGTAGGAAAGGGAGGTCAGAGAGCCCTTTCTGCATCTGCTCTCAAATGCCTGCAACTCAAAATAATCAATAGACCAAAAGGTATACTGCGGGGTAGCATGTTCTGAACCCCTTCAGTGTAAAAGTATCTGAAAAGCATGCAAACCACCCCCCCCAAAAAAACAGCGATAGCAGTAGGAGTAGATAATTTATTTGTTTTAAAAAAACTCATATTTAATTTTAGTCACCTACAAATGATGCAAAAACTAACTATTGCTCTCCAGTATTTACTTCCTCCTCTGCCTCCTTCTTTGATCAGTTCTAAAAATGTTCACAGAGGGCCAGCTAACAACTACATTTCCCAGGCTCTCTTGCAGCTAAGTAGGACATGTAGTGGCTAAGTTCTTGCAAAGAAAAGAGAGCAGAAACCAGGCATGAGATTGACTGGGTGTTTCCTTTTAACCAACTGGGTGTTTCCTGGGTGCTTGTTTTGTATCTCTTGATCTTTTTTCTTTCCAAAAAGCTATGTGGCATGGACTGTATCCAGCTTTGACCATGCAGATGAAGACACACTTAGGTGACAGCACAGTATGAAGCTGAACTGAGCATCTACTTTTTTATGGAGCTGAGCTATCTACTTTTTTATCTTCTTCACCCTTTGGCACTGTTTCCTGAGAGAGGAACAAATAACTGTTTTTGGTGAGTGCTTGCATTTTGAAATCTTTTCACAGCAGATTGGCCCAACAAAGATAACATATCATGTTTTAAATATAGTTTAAATTTTTAAAGTTTAAGGTCAAAGAAACAATTAAATAATGAATCAAGATGATGAAAGTGTTGATCCCATTATGTATTTATACAATGTGCATATTTTATAGTATGTGACACTTCCATTTTAGAAGGGCATAGTAACTTGCCAGTTGATGTTTTTTCAAACTCCTATACTTTAACTGCCAAATTGTTCTTAATACAATTATGTAAAAACCTAAACCATTATATCCAAAGGAAATACTTGGGTTTTTTTGAAAACTTCATTTCCATGATTTTTTTGATATTCAGTTTTCTTCATTTTCCTAGACAATCCTCTCACAGGACTATATTTTATTTTGACAGCTACGATACTGTCACTTGTTTACTTCTCATGAGATAATGTACTTTGGTATCTGATTAGTGTTACTCTATTCTTGAAAGAAAAATGTCATCTTTAGGCTAACGTATCTTACTGATAGCTGTCAGTAACATAATCTTTGGTACCTTCCAATATTATTCCAACAATTTCCACAAAATATACTGCAAGCAGGCTAGCTGGATTCAAAAAGGGCATTCATAATTTTAAAAAAGATTTATAATAACTATGATCTACACATATGTGAAATTCTTAATTTGTAGGAAACTTACATGGCTTGTGAATTGACTTAATATTCAGGAAGTATGGAAGTCTTCGTACCTAGTGTCATTATCAAAATTAGTATGGTGTCATTTACCTCTATCTAATTCTTACAGGGGTGCCCAACTTGAGGCCCCCAGGCCACATGAAGACTGGGATGGCTGTGAAAGTGGCCCAACACAAAGTCATATCTTTGCTTAAAACATTATGAGACTTTTTGTGATGTGTCGCAATGTATTTGTGTGGCCCAAGACACAACTCCAGTGTGACACAGAGACACAAAAAGGGTGGACACCCCAGTCAGATGAAATATTTTCTTTTTAAAAAAATTTTATTTCACTTGTTCATATATTTTACAGAGAAAGGAAGAGAAGGAGAAATAGAGAAAGAGAAATATTGATTGATTGTCTGTTGCATGTCCCCAACAGGGGACCCAGCTTACAATCTAGGCATGTGCCCTGACCGGTAATAGAACCAGTGACCTTTCAGTTTGTGGGATAACACCCAACTCACTGAGCCACATCAGTCATGGAAAGATTAAGTATTTTCTATCCTGAAACTTTTTTTGTACAGTAATATCAAAGTTTTCAGAAAACTTTAGAAACAGAAATTGCTGATTCTAAAACTCAATATTAGATAGATCACTGCTGCAATTAAACTTACATTTATAATGAGTTTACTTATAGAGACTTCTACATCTAAAAGTAATTTTTTCATATGAACATTTCTACACTTATTTTATACTTTTAATAATACACTTACATAATTGTGAGAAACTTTTCCATTTATTAAATAAATGAAATAAGAAACCTCCCATTAATGGGCTGGTAGAGAAGGTAGAATCTTTTTATGCTTCAATCATTCTACCTAGTCTCTACAATCCATTTTGACTTTTGGATATTATTAGTGTTCAGTTTATTTCAAAATTCAAAAGTGATTTTTAAAAAATTTGGCAAGAAATTCCTCCAAATAAAAGCAAAGCCTTTACATACATGCATGTTATGTAATGATAAACAATAGATAAAAGCTATTATACAACTCTAAGTCTACAGAATACTCAGAACCAAAGTATGGTCAATGAAGATAGAAGGAAGGGGCAGGTGTAAGAAATTCTGATAAATTAAATCCATAATGATGGATAATTTATTGAATATGGGTAATGAGCTTAGGAAGAGGTCAGGAAAGGCTATGAACCTGTATGTTTGGCAAACTTACATGATGCAGGAAATGTAAAACAAACATTTGATAAATGAAAGTAAAGGCCTGTCTACCTAAGCTCAAAGCAAAATGGGGAGGCACTGCAGGACTGCTAAAGAAGTTCAGTAAACTTGGGAATATGATCAGTACAGTAGATGTTCAAATTCTTATGTTTGATTTACTTAGAATCATTCTTGTAGAAGGCATTCCAAAGACTCCTACAACAAATATTTAATTGAACATGTAGTGCTAGAGTCTGGGATGGAGTTTTTCTCAAAAGGAAATATAATTATTGAAGAACTCAAATACAATAGAGCTTAAGTCAATTATTGTAAGGAAAGTAATAATTTAAAACTATTCTTTAAAATAAAGGTTAGATCACTTTTATTTAGAGATATACAGAAAAATAATTAGAGCAAGCAGCATTTGTGAGGAATTTGTAGTGCTCTGCTGTTTACCCAACAGATGTCTGTGGATGGTAGTGTCTTGAATCATTAAAATGCTTGTCACTGACCTGGGAAGATGTAAGTATAAGCATTCAAAGGGTTTAGAAATGTTTATAGCCATTTGAAAATGCGTTTTGAATATAATGATAGCAATAAATCAGGACTTAGACTTTATAAGCCACTTTATACTTATCTTATATTTCTAACAATTTATTTTTTTACATTACAGTGTGCGACTGTGAACTTTTAAAAAAACTAGTTTGTCACCACAAAATGGTTAAGAAGCACTGTATTATGAAATAGATAACATTTCTACATAAACACAGAGAGCATTCTAAGATTTTTGCAAAGCAAAGCATTACATGTTCTGGGATCAGAATATATTCTAGTTTCCTTGAACTACAGTGTGTATAAAGATTTGAAAGTACAAAAGTTTGTAAAGTAACTTTAGGCTATAACTTAGGATGTCTTGAATGCTATAGTTAAATTAAAGAGAACTTTCCTTATCTTTGGGCAAGAAAAATTTATCTTTGAAATGAGACTACAGCATAGATAACAGGCAAATTCTGGTTATAAGTTTCCTGTAGAGCTACAGTTCTAACTAGTGATCTTTCTTTTGTTTCCCTCACTTTCTCATTATATATCAATACAGAGCTGGAAAGAATACCAAAGTCAAGTATCCAATAGTATGTTATATTCTGGTGTATTTCTTATAAAGTCAATGATTTGGGGGCAAATGTCCTACTTTTAACCCATGTTTTATCAAACATCTCAGAAAATGAGGTTTTGAAGTTAATGATCAAGTGTTGCAATGCAAGTTCAAGTCATCACATTACTTTTCATATCAGAATGTTAGTTTCTGTTCTTCTCTCTTATTCCCAAATTACTAATTACATTTAAAGAAAGAAAGAAAGTGAAGGGTTTATACTTTTGTTTTAGGGAGGATACATTATGGTCTATTAAGGGACACTGTATTAGATGGACAAGGGAAAAAGAAAAAAAGAAAAAGCAAGAGAGAAGGAGAAAAGCCTTAAGGTGAAGCCAGATTCCCAAACACTTTTGATTTATGAATTAAAGCCCTCATGTAAACTTCAGTAAAGTGAATATTTTATTATAATATAAACTTCAAAAATGTGATCTAATTTGCACTAGCTGAATCAGATCTTTCCTTGACTCTTATAGCTACCAGAGGGTATACGAGCTACTAGGAGCCGCAGCCATTCTAGAGCCCATTCAATGATCCTGAATTCACCTGTTTCACTTTTTGGTTCTATTACTATATTCATAACAGTGAAGTTGCATCAAAACATTAAAATATTTGATTAGGAGCAATCATGGAGATTCCTGTCTGAGCTACTCCTTACATCCTGAAGGAGTAAGGGGAAAAAAACAGTCTGATACCGTAGCTTTGCTACCCAATGGTTTTAAACTTCATCTCAGCACCTGTGCCTTCAATCTAAAATGACTTTGAGAGAGATTCAGCACAGATTTCTATTTGAATCACTACAAAAACAATGAATAACATAAGAAAAACCAAGGTTATAGTTATTGAAAGTTCATTTGATTAAAGTTCATTTGACAACTGCAATATGTCTTTTTCTATTAAGGCACTTTGGTAGTTTTGTTGCATTAATGGGCATATGATATTTTCAAGTCAGTCTCCAAAGTTCCTTGCTGTCCATTTTCTTCTCCACGTTGGGCAACTATTGTGGGTGTTTTTTGGAGAATGATATTACACATTGATCTCCTCTGTACTAATTTCTTAAAAAACAAGCCCCTGGATTTGGAGGTACAAATTGGTAGTTACAGAATAGTCATGGGGGTGCAAAGTGCAACATAGGGAATATAGTCAGTAATATATATAGTCAGAATACAGTCAGTAATAACTATATAGTATCAGATAGGTTAACAGACAAGGTGACTACTTTGTAAGTTATAGAAATATCTAATCACAGGGTTTTATATCTAAAATTAATACATTGTATGTTAATTGTAATTTAAAAATTAAAATAATATTTTTAAAACCTCAATTGATGCTAATAAAGGATATATTTTAAAGTGAATCTCTTAACTCAAATAGAAATATAAACTGAACATGTGCCACTTTATTTAACTCATTAATTAATGAGGGGGATGGAAAGATGTTACAGCTGGTCCAGATGAGAATTCAAACAACTTACACACACAAAGGCAATCACAAATGCTGAAATAAATGGGCTAATAGATATGAATTTAAGTAATATCCATAGGTAATAATTGGTTGCATCCTACTGGACAAAGTTTCCTTTCATATCTGTGGATAATAATTATTTGATTAGTAAAAACCTCAAAGAGGACGAAAGGAACAGGAACAAATAGAATCAGAAAATGTGGAAAAGTACGCTACCCAGGACACTCAGTAATTATTGTTCTTTGTTTGAATGCTTTTGACAATTTTTCCCTACAATCCTATCGATAGAAACCTTCTATTTTTGTATGTTATGTTTTGTTGTAGTTACTGTTTTTATTTTCCCAATTTATCCTAAAGTAAGAAGAGGAGACAGTCAAGCTTCCTTAAAAGCAGGGATTCAGATTGACTGCTTTTCAAAAAGTGTAATTTCTAAGCATTTGAGAAAGAGATGTATTAGGTCACTGTATTCTCTGTGGCTAACATCATTGGGGTGGCACTTCTAAGTGGCCATATGCTATTTATACTATTTCCTTCCAGTTCTCAATATGGAAAACGTGTTTGTTTTAACCTACCACCATTTACTAGCACCCAAAAGATCACGTTTGCTTTAGGAAATCTGCTTGGCAGCCTGTGATGTACAAGAAAAATTCGGTGTCGCATGGCAGTAGTGTGTAGAGTGAACACAGAGCCTCTCAGGTCACTAAATGGGAGTGACAGAAAGCAGTGGGATGTTTAACCAGCAAGTGCTTTCTTGGAGGAGGCTCATTCCTTACTATGGCACTGCTACCTTACCCTGTCAACTAAAGCCCTGATGGAACACAACCTTGGGTTGATTGGTGCCCTCTGAATAGGATCTAGTAGTTTCCAGAAAAGGCCTATTAAGCAGGCATCCATGTACCCTGGAAACTTGAAAGGGATTACAAGCCTGAAGGACTGTCTCATTTACTCCACTGAGACATATTGGTTGATTAAGTTTGAGGGTCTTACATGAAGTGCTTTTGGGGAGTCCACACTGTGAGACTGGCAACACAGTAGTTCTTTTTCTGATTAACTTCCCTAGGGCTCTCAACTCAAATCCTTGCACTTGCACTCATTTCACTCAAAATTTTACAAAAGCCGGAACCCCTGAGGCCTCATTGGCTTGTACTGAAATGTGTCTTTGCTGCCATAAATTTATCTTCTTTAACAGAAGCTTATATCCTCCCAACTACCTTCCCTTCAGAAGATTGTCCAGCTGTGAATCTGACCTCATATGCTATCCTTCTGATATCCAGGGAAAATCTGACTCTGTGACTATAATCATTCTGAGTCAGATAATTACATGCTAGGCTTAATAGTGAGGGCCAGCCACGAACGTGGTAATTTCTTCTTCCTGCAGCCTCACACAAAGAGGTAATTTGTTCCATGCCCCCAGCAACAGGTGAGTGGCACAAAACATGAGTAATTCATACATGCAGAGAAAGGCACGTTTTACGGATAAAATGGGTGACAGAGAAATGATCCATGTGAACAATTACTAAATTTGCATTAATCATTTGGGGATGGATGCTCTCATTGTATGAGTCTTGGGAAATTTGGCAGAGGAAAGCTGTTGCCTAGAGGATAAAAATAGCTTTTTTCTCGCCGTCTTAAGCCTGAGTACTGGGAGACTCAATTCCCCTGCCAACTCTTTGAAACCCCAGCCCAAGGCACTAGAGTGTCACTTGAAGCCCTCCACTTCTTAATCAAATTCCAAGTTTTTCCTTTCCCAATATTTAGGTTTCATTTGCTCTCACACGACAGTTTCAAATGAGCTTGTATTTCTCTCAGCAATTATGTGCTGTTTTGCTCTCAGTATAGGAACAGCACATAATTGAAAAATCATGCACATAATTTGAAAAATTAAAAGATATTCCACAGGTAAATATACAGAAGGTGAAATACAGCTATTAGTATAACAAAAGATTTTAGGCTTCTTACAAACCATTCATTCCAGAATAAAGGAAGATGGCGGAAGAGTGAGTGAAAGCCACACTAACCTCCACCCAGAACCAATCGAATTACAACTAAACAGTGCAGAAATTATCCAGAACAAACCATTCATTCCAGTCATAAATTGCCAGGAAGAAACAGACCCTTCCTTCAGTGCTACCAAAATGATGCTTAAGCCACAGGTGACAACGAAAGCATCTCTGTGCCCCGACATTCTACATCTCCAGATGTGCTACAACCACAGATGGACATTGAAAGACTTGCAGGAAAACATTCAACCTCATTCAACCTAATAGAGGATAAATGAGGGAGTGAAATCGTGTTTCCATATTCATATCAATGGAGGTTCTACAGTTAACTTTTTGTTTTATTGATTAAACCTGCCTAGATCTCCTTTCACCTGGAGAGCAGTTCCTTCCCTGCCCACACACTTGGACTGTCAGTCTTGAAAAGCTTCCCCCCGACCATTCCCACACACACTAAAGCCTCTTCATGCCTATCATGACCCACCTCCAACACACACCTACTCTAAGATTTCTCGAGTCTGTGCCTGCTGGATCTGCTTATACCACCTCTGTGAGCACTGCCCTAAATGCCTTTCAGCTCTTGTTGCAGAGGCATGCTCCAGAAACACATTTTAAACTAAGTTTCTTGCTCCTGAGGCCCCACTCACAAAATGTACTTCAGGTCTTGTTCTGTTTGCAGGTGACGTCTGGAGTAAGCCAAGGGGATGCGACGCGCACCTACAGCTCATTACCTCTTCCAACTCCAGCGTGTTCTGCCTATGTTGTTCCTATCACTCAAAGCTTTTCTTTTTCACCCACAAAACTAAACAAGACAAGCAGCGTGCCCTGATTGTGAGGGATGGGGAGTGGGAAAATGCCAACATTTCACAGGAAATGTCAGGCTGCTAATCATCTGTGGTAGGCAGAATAATGGTCCCAAGTCAACAGAATTGTCAAAGCTGAGGCCCACAGATGAGGGAGCCCAGCTGAAATCAGTAAAGCTGCCACCAGACCAGAGAAAAACACAGATGGGTGACAGAGCACAGCCAAAAGCAGAACTGCCTCACTAAGCCTCACCTAAATTGCCAAACTCTAAAATCATGATCTAACTAAATGCATATTGTTGCAAGTTTCTAAATATTGGGATGACTTGTACAGCACTCAATACTAATACCGCATTTGTCCCCTCACCTTCTGACTTCACAGAAAGAGTTTGCATGCCTAGGTACCTAGAAGCCTAGTTTCTTGTATGCATGGATTCTGTCACAAGCAAGCTCTGTGACTTTTGTCACTGAGCTATCAAACTTTCCATCTGTAAAATAAGAAGTTGATACCATGTGCTGGATACATAATACCACATTACCTTTATGACTTCATCAAGGATAAAAAGAGAAAAAGGTATTCCTTACATTAACACAACCATGACAGGTGTGTCCTCCACAGGTTACAACTTCTTATGTGCCTGGCACAATGAATATTAACTTAATGACTTTACTTTTGTATTGAAAAAAAAAAAAGCAGAAACAAAAACCTAGAAAGCAGATCTATGATTTCTGAAGTAAAGCTAATCACCACAGCAAAACTGAATATTTGTTCTTATTTAAATATAAGACAGTCAAAATTGTGTGTGCTACTGTTTTATTTTATCTCAGTTCTAAATCCATCCTTTTAACTCCACCTTGCAGTGCTGACAGTGGACTCACGTTTTTCCTACGCCAGGTCGCACAATGCCAGGCTTTGTCAATAGAGGGAGCTGAAGGGCTACTGTAACACCAAAACAGGAAAAGGAGCTTCAACTCCAGATTCTGGAGGTTCTTATATTGAGGCTCCCAGGAAATGGATCTGCAGGAGGCTCAGTTTCAGTCACTCTCTGGCAAGTTCCTTGGCCACAGTGGATGCTATAGGTGAGCTCAGTTTGCCTAGCTTCAGCTGCTGCTTTCTGTGGACAGACTCCAGCTCTCGGTATTTATATTACTATGGTACATGATAAACAAGGACTGTAATATCATGTTTTCCTTTTTTACTAGCAGTCGACTATTATCATATCAAAAAATACATGAAAGTTAACAATTCATGTGTTGTTTCTAAAATTTCAGAAATAAGGTTTCCTGCCCCTCAGAGTGGAAAGAATAACTGCACTATCAAAGAATAAGCAAATCACAAGAGTTACATTCAGGCTAATGGTTTTTTCTGGAGAATATAAATTCATTGATTAGAGTCAGAAGACATTCAGGAGGCCTATTCTTTGTATGTAAAAATACCAATCATGGTTTTAGGGAGGTAGTGCTCTAAAATACTATCAGTAATGCAAACACTTATGAAGTCTTTAAAATATTGTAAATTTTTAAATAAAATCTTAAAAAAAAAATGAAAGCCCTGGCTGGTGTAGCTCAATGAATTGAGCACGGGCTAGGAACCAAGGGGTTGCCAGTTCGATTCCCAGTCAGGGTACATGCCTAGGTTGCAGGCCAGGTCCCCAGTGAGGGCCATGTGAGAGACAACCATACATTGCTGTTTCTCTCCCTCTCTTCCCCTTTCTTTCCCTCTCTCTAAAAATAAATAAAATCTTAAAAAAAATAAAATATTGCAAATTTTTGCTAATGAGAATTGAATTCTCTCTAGGAACTTATTGTGGACAGGGGCTGGAAGTGAGTCATGTGCTTATAGTTTGTCAGAAGACGATCTTAAGAAGAGGATTCTTTTGCTGGTGCTGTACTGAGGAAATAATTCCAGGAGAGGTCACTAAGGGAAGTGGATTGGGAAGTGAGAAGCACATGACAGACAAAAAGAAGAAGGTGACTAAGGCAGCAACAGTGGGCAGTGTCCCAGAAGAGTACCTTCAGCCGACTACTGCCCAACTCTGGAATTTCAGAATTGTCACAACTTGAGGTATGGGAGGTAGATTCTCATACCTGCATAAGATCAGTCATTGGCCAAGGGTCTGTTAGAGGAAAATCCCCTTCCAGGCATTTCTGGCTCTCTGCCAATGCAAACAGAGCAGCTCTGATAAATGGAGATCAGACTTCTGTAGAGGGTGCCAAAGAACATCAGGGTAGGGAGGCAGGTGGGATACAGGAGTGGATGGAGTCAAGGATAGCCCCAAGGGCATCTGAGCAGAACAACAGCATTTGCTACTTAACGGAAGAAAAGAATTCTTCTCTCTTTCTTATCAGTTTTATTTCAGGTGAATATCAGCACTATTCTGAACAAGAGGCAACAGGGCAAAGATCCACAATCAAAGAACTTATCAAAAGATCAGGCATGGTGTTAAATAGTGATGACCAGAGGTGGATCTAGTAATCTCACAGTACTCTCTAATCAAGACCCCTCTCTTGTAAAATAGTTCTAAGGAAATACAGGGAATCATAAAATGTAAAGATTACATGAATTTCTGTTTAAGCATAATCATTGGAGACTGTTGAGGTGATGGCCTTCTCCAGGGGACTCTAGGGCCTCTTTTCTTCTTAACAGAGTCACCTTTTGTATTTGTTTGAGGTTCCATGCTGAACCCAAATATTTAGGTATGCTTTCCAGTTTGAGTTTAGAATATCTCTTTTTGGTTCTATGCAGCTTGAATATGAATCATATCCATCCCCTGATGTTGTATAAACATTGAAAGAAAAAAAGTGGAGAGAAAACTGCTAAGCCACAGAACACAAAACATGCAGGGAAACTTGGGTTTTTAAAAAGGCTGCAACTAAAATGAAATTTGGCAGCTGATAAAATTATTATATGAAAAATCTGAATTTCACCTTCCATGGAAAAATATATGGACAAGCAAGATGGCTCCAACATAGCTTAATTGAATAAGGAGGATTGCTTGAGGAATAGAAAGCACCAGTATCTGTATTTATGCCAGGTTATGAAACAACACTTACATCCAGAGAGTATGTTTACCTGAAAATAAATCTCAGCTTACAATAATATGCTAAGAGAGTAGGATACACAATGAATGGCAGAAATAATGCATTACAATGTCAAACGTTTTTGTTTCTGGCAGATTTTACCCTATAAAATGTAAATAACATAACATGTGTGTGTGTGTGTGTGTGTGTGTGTGTGTGTGTGTGTATTTCAATCTTTGGCAAAGAATAAAAATGAAAATCAGATTCTACTTCTTTTCAAAATAATGAAGGATATAACAAGATTAATCAGATAAATCAGAATAATCAGGAAAACTCATTCTCAAGTTCATAAACCTAAAATTAAAGAAATGTCAGTGTCCTAGGCAACAAAGAGGCAGGTTGGAATAAGAAGAAATAAGAAAAGCAGGGAGAAACTTTACTTAGGCTGGAACCAGACATCTATGTATTCTTTCTTCCTCCCTCTCTTTCACTCTCTGTCCCCTCTTCCTTCTTTCCCTCTCCTGTTCCTGATGAGGAATGAATTACATACAGTAAATGTACTTAATCTTAAACGTCTAGCTTAATGATGGACTCTTTACACAAATACACTCACATATACACCCCTATATGATCAGTTTCATCATCCTAATTCCCAATTAAGTCCCCTAAAGAGCAATTACCCTAATCTCTCTCACCATACATAAATTATAACTACCTTTCAGCTATTAACAAGTAGATTCATACAGTTTGCATTTTTCATCAGAATTTCTTATGTATTTGAAATCATCATATGTTTGAGATTACCCATGTTGTTGCATAAATCAGAAGTTTATCTTTTTTTTTTGTTGTTTGTGTTATATTGTGTGAATATACTACCTTTTAACTATCTTTTCTATTTGTGAAGGAAATTATAGACTTTTTCTTTTGGGGAGCCCCAAATGGGCCTGTGTAGGAGAGTATCAGTTCCTCTCATTGATGTACAAACAGCAATCAAGGCTCAACTATAACAGGACAGTGCAGACAGCCCACACAGGGCATACTTGGAGCCCCTAGCTTGGGTGACTAAGGAGGCTGCACCACTGGGCCTTACAAGACACCTGCTACAGAAGGCCACTCTAACAAGACTAAGAGATGTAGCAGCTCTACCTAATACATAGAAACAAACACAGGGAGGCTGCCAAAATTAGGAAGCAAAGAAACATGTCCCAAATGAAAGGACAGATCAAAACTCCAGAAAAAGAACTAAACAAAATGCAGGCAAGTAATCTACCAGATGCAGAGTTCAAACAATGGTTATAAGAATAACCAATGAACTTAGTGGAAGAGTATATGAACTTAGTGAGAACTTTAACAAAAAATAGGAAACATCAAAATGGAGATAGAAAAAAAAAAACAGTCAGAAATAAAAAATAATAATAAAATACATTAAATGAAGAATACATTACAAGGAATTCAATAGTAGAGTAGATGAAGAAGAGGCTAAAATCAGTAATTTGGGAAAAAAGGAAACAAAAACACTAAATCAGAACAGCAAAAATAAAAATAAATTCCAAAAAAGAAAATGAGGATAAAATAAGGAGCATTGGGGGCAACTTTAAGCATGCCAACATTTGGATCATGGAGGTGCCAGAAGGAGAAGAAAGAAAGAAGGAAATTGGAAAAATATTTGAAAAAATAATGACAGAAAACTTCCCTAACTTGGTGAAGGAAATAGATGTACAAGTCCAGGAACAACCCCAAACAAGATGAACCCAAAAAGGACCACACCAAGACATATCATAATTACCATATTTTTCAGACTATAAGACGCACCGGACCATAAGACGCACTTAGGTTTTGGAGAAGGAAAATAGGGAAAAAATTTTGAAGCAAAAAAATGTGGTAAAATATTTAATAACATAAATAACATAATATTTCACCAATGTAAATGTAAACAGCCAGGTAAGCTACATTTGGATGATAAGACGCACCCCCATTTTCCTCCCAAATTGGGGGGGGAGTGCATGTGTCTTATAGTCTGAAAAATACAGTAAAATGCCAAAGGTTAAAAGACAAAGAGAGAATCTTAAAAGCAGCAAGAGAAAGGCAGTTAGGTACCTACAAGGGAGCTTTCATAGGCTGTCAGTTGATTCTTTAACAGAAACTTTGCAGGCCAGAAGGGGTTGGCACAAAATATTCAAAGTGATGAAAAGCAAGGACTTATGACCAAGATTACTCTACCCAGCAAAACTACATTTAGAATTAAAGGACAGATAAAGAGCTTCCCTAACAAGAAAAAGGTCAAGGAATTCACCATCACCAAGCCAGTATTACAAGAAAAGCTAATGGATCTTCTTTAAGAAGAATTAAAAAGACAAAAAATTTTGAATAATATAATGGCAATCAATACAATCACTTTATATGCACGTGGATTAACTATCTAATCAAAGGACATATGGAGGCTGAATGGGCAACAAAACAAGACCCTTATGTATGCTGTGTACAGAGACTATCTTCAGATGGAAAGACACACACAGACTGAAAGTAAAGAGGTAAAAAAAGATATTCCATGAAAATGGAAACAAACAAAAAAAGTTAAGGTGACAATACATATATCAGAAAAAAATAGACTTTACAACAAAGTCTATTACAACAGACAAAGAAGAACCCAGCAATTCTCTTCTATGTATTTATCCCAAGAAACCCAAATCACTAAATTGAAAAGACACATGCATCCATATGTTCACTGTAGCATTATTTACAATAGGTGAGATTCGGAAGCAACCTCATTGTCTATCAAAAAATGAATGTCTAAAGAAGAAGTGGTAGATAGGTATAGTAGAATATATTTCAGTCATAAAAATAAAATAAAATCTTGCCAACTGCGATAACGTGGATGGACTTAGAGGGTATTGTACTGAGTGCAATAAGTCAGACAGAGAATGACAAATGCCAAATGATTTCACTAATATGTAGAATCAAAAAACAAAATAAACAAACAAGCAGAACAGAAACAGACTTATAGATACAGAGAACATTTTGACAGTTGCCAGATGGGGAGAAGGGTAAGGGAACAGGTGAAAAAAGCAAAAGGATTAGTACAAATTGGTAGTGACAGAATTGTCATGGATGTGTAAAGGGCAGCATAGGGAATATAGTCAATAGTATTGTAATAACTATATATGGTGTCAGATGGGTTAGGGTTATCAGGGTGATCACTTTGTACCTTATATAAATGTCTAGTCACAGGGCTGTACACCTAAAACTAGTATAATATTTTACATTCATTGTAATTTAAAAATTTTAAAAATATTTTAAAAATTATTTTATTGGTTTTATGATAGGAGGAAAGGAATGGATGCTTCTCAGTTTAGAGGTACGATTGAAAAGTAAGGTAGAAATAAGATAATGAGGCAGAAATGCTGTCTTAGGTGAGATGTGGAAAACCAGTAGTTTTATCCAGGCAAAGAGAGGGAAGTATATTTATAATAAGAAGAAATAATATGCAAAATTCATAAATAAAAATATTAGCTCTCTCTAAACAATACCCCTGAACAATATCTCCTGATTATAGCGCTCTCTGAAGCAAATCCCCTGATTAACTTTTAAATGGAACTTTTTGGTTTTACCCCTCGGGATTCATTCTATCCTCCTCTACCTCCCAACCAGCCCCCCTCACACTATAAAGCATGTTGGAGGGTTACTTTTAAATTTTTCCATTGAGAAGAAGATGTAGAGCCATGTGATCTTTAATATCCCAGTACCTAAGATAAATACTGTATGATTGTTTTCTTAGAAAAGTGATAGTTTTGTCTATGGTACTAGAATGAGTGTGGAGTTACGTTACAAAGTTGGGTTTCTATTTTTCTTTTGTTCTCTTTCAATTCCTCACTTGACTGTGTACTGAAATGGTGCAAATTTTATTTTACCTTCAATATACAGTAGACTTTATATAATGAGCTGTACTACTAGAGTTAAATGAGACACTTAAAATATTTCAGAATCTCTTACAAAATGTTTAAGTTTAAATTTTTAAATGTCATGTTTTAAGGCATTTTGAGTAATTTTTGGACATAAAATTTTAACAAGTAATGTATCTAAATGTATATGTGTTATTCATTATGGTGCATTATTTTACTTATAATTTCAGCTTTTTGAGAACTATTAAATTCCCAAACACAATGTACAAATAAATATACTTTCCTCTATTAAATATAGGGACAAAACTAATCCATTCAGCTACAAGATTGATACAATAAAGTAAAAGAGAAATTCAAAATATAATAATGATGATTATGCTGGTAATTATTAAATCAGTGATGATCATGATAAAAAACATCTAAAATTTATTGAAAGCTAAACACGTACCAGTATTTTACATGTTGAGTCACTGCTTTCTCCTAAGAAAAACACATTATCGGTTATGTGTGATTATCATGTCTTCTTTTGTGAAAGAGAAAACTAAGGCACAACTAGTTTAAGTAAGATGGCCAAAGTCATGTAGCTAGTTAATTTTAGAAACAGGATTTGAATTAAAGGAGTATGACTTCATGCCTATACTCTTAACTATAGGCTATGCACCACTAATTTTGTTGCTTATTTAGATTTATTGCATTTAGCCAGCAACGACAAAAAAAGGAAATAACAATACTAGCCAAAGACATCTCCCATTTGGTGACTTCTCACAGGAAAGCGGCTCAAAAAAAAAAAAATTCACAGGAACACATGTGTGTGTGCTTGTGTGTGTGCACATGCACGTGTGCCCGCACATGTGGTGCCATGACAATAACCTGACCTTTATCTGCTGGGCTTATAAAATCGAACATTGAACTCTTCTTAGGGATTTAAGAACCTATCCTTCATCTTCTCTACGCTTAGGGGAAAAATGTTGTTCTTTTTCCCTTCCAGGGGTGAGAGGTGGCCTTTTTACTAATCTCCTAGAGTGCTTATGAATTAATTCAAACCTGGTAAAATCCTTCACTTGAAAGAGCGGAGGTGGTTCTGTTATGGGACCCTGTTAAAGAAACAGAGGCTTTGAAGGTGCGACCCTGTCTCCATAAGTTATTTATTCTCAGGAAGAGAACATCAAAACTGCTCCAATTCTTTTCAGAAAAAAGTGCTTCTTTTATGTATTTTAAGAACCAATCTGTCAGAATAACATTCATCTTCTGAATCATTCTTAAAAACGTTAAAGATCTACATTCTAAAATACTCCCTTTGCAAAAAATGAGGATGGAGTGGCAGGTTGGTGGTCTATTAAGGAAACTTCCAAATAGGGCAATTGGGGAGACAGATGAGAAATCGCACAATTCAAATTTTACTGACCTCCCAACATTTTTGTATTTGTTCTTTAACCTTTCTATCAGTTTAAAAATTTTGATTGAAAAATGAGTATATCCATAGAATTGAAGTACAATTTTTAAAAATACAGTCAATTAAATTCATACATAGGGAGAGTTTTCAGACTCTAAGACAGTTGATTTCACTGTGAGTTAGCTATTTATCCACTGAATGACACAAAAAATTTCCACAGCCCTAGTTTTAAACTATGAGAAAAACATGAATACTTCTGTTTTATACTAAACATAACAAAAAGATAACTGCATTCTATTTCCAACATGAGATGTTTTCTTATAGTTATGTCAAGTGTTTGGAGCAATGAATCTGTGCTCTTTCACAAACAGAAGTTTTACCCTCTCCTGGGTTGTTCATGAAAATTGCATAAATGATTACAGTGTGAGTTGTAACAACTCCCAATATGTTCAATACAAACTTGGTGATTCCTCTGTTTGGAGCTCTTATTCAAGGGAACAAAGAGGCAAAATTTAGAATCTTTACTGAGACTTTTCTAACTTTTTCAATCAACTCACAAAGTAAAGAGAAGTGATTCCACAAGTTTCAACTAAACAAACACTTCCAAGCAAATCAGAGTATAAAAGGATAATGTTTAGTCCTAAGACATTTTCAGGTCATGTAAAAATTGTTTGTCAAATATAATTGTTCTCTGTCCCTTTTTAAACATCATGATGCTTGGCTTTGAAATGTATTTGATTGTAGTAAAATTGACAGTGCACAGCAATTCATATGTAGATTCTAGAATAGCGAGTACAAAGGCTCAGAACCTCAAAGAAAGCCTGCAAAATATAATTATAAACAGAAACAAAGTGAATCGTCTGTTTCTGCAATCACCTAGCGATATTACTAGTGGAAATACAGTAAAAAATATCAACATCCCTATAACTACTCCTGGGAAGTTACTAATATTTCTAAGCTTCCTTTCCCCACTGAGGGTGGGGAATGCTATTTGGGCATAAATTATTTACAGAAAAATAATATTTATTTGTTTTGTGTGTGGCTTAAAATCTTACAAAGCACTTACATGTGTTTAAATGTTAAATTGAGCATTTATATCTAATATATCATATATGATGCATTGTATATATATATATGCACATCATATACTGCAAATGTATATATGTATATACATATATGCATATACATATATGCATATATAAATATGCAGTGATATATGCATACTGTGTATGTGTGTGGGTGTATAGCCCAACAGAAGGCCTGCTTGAGTGTGGTTGGTAGAATAACAGTATGGGTGTAAGAATGTATAGTTTTAATTTGAACATTTCACCTAAAATGTCATATGGTATGCTTGGGTGTGACAATGTTATGTTACAGAATTACATGTGTATGATTTTCTAATAAAAGATTTTGTAATAAAAAAGGGGCATTATTTGTGCTGGGCCCTGTATAGAGTGAAAGAATGTCAATCTAAAATGAAACTAAGGATAGTAGATGGAGACTCTCATACATGTGCCCTCAGAAGAACAGAAATTATGAACTGAAAGACTAATTTCTCCTAAATGCCCAATTTACAGAAGACTGGGAGTTATCACCTGGCCACTGAACATCCACCAAGAATTTCTCCCTTTCTTTAAATTCTCAAGCCAATGAATGTACTGCTTCGACTCCAGCTGGACTTCCCTCTCTTTGCTCTCCTTGTCCATAAATAAACCTCATCCCAAACCCTCAACAGACTCACTCATCTGTGGCTTGGTATAGCATGCCTTTCCAAAATCGCAATTCTTCAGCTATTCCCAAATAAACTCAATTCCTGGTAATTTGTGCTTACCTAGTTTACCTCTTTATTTAGAGCTCGGGACAACATCCTTTGTTACTGATTTGCTAACTACAACTTGATATGAGGCTCCTAAGGCTCCTAATAATAAACTATTCAAAGTAACATAATTATCAAATGGGTAGACCTCATTGCAAAGTTAATCCTTCAGAACTGAAGTCCTGTGCAGTTCTCAGTGCACCAGGAGAGAAAAATAGTCTACAATTCTTATTTAAAAAGTTACATGCTTTCTAAACATTGAATACTAAAATGCAATCCTTAGGTTTCCTTATAGCTGCTATGTCCCAGTGAGGGTCACCTCTTTTTCTACATCCTTACCAATCATTGCTCCAGCCTTAAGTGATTAGGCAGAAAGGTAAATGAGATAAATCAATTGTTAAGACAAACCACTAGGTCAAACTGCATAAATGACTACTTTCAGAAGTTAATTTTCTCTTCTAGGGAAAGACTAGAATCCCGGGAGGAATTTGGACACCCTAATATATCATGAATTAAGCTCATGCCTTTGAAATTACAGTAATTTTTTCACCTCAAGATAAGCTAAATGGAAGAACATCAGAGGAAACAAAAATAGAAACTGGATTTGCCATTTTTTTACATAAAAGAATTTACTCTGCAAGCCCTTTACATAATCATTTCCCATTGAAGAATGTAAAGCTCCTAAGTACTGTAATTGGGGGACATCTTCAAAGAATCCCAAACATGCTCTGGTTTTGAGGCGTACCCTGCATTTCACCGTCATCATTTCCACTGTCAGAAGCTGTATTCTCATCTATCAGATCATTAGCTAGATGACATTTATCACTCAGTCATTGCTCACATTAGAACACTTACAAATATATTTTCCAGCTGACCAAAAAGAAAGACGTCTAAGAAATCTGGAAAAAAAAAATGCTGGAACAGCAGCAGTGCATTTGAAAATGTACTGACAGTTTGAAGATTCATGAAGTTGTGTGTAATGGTCTGCTAATGGCCAAGATGAAGGAAGCTCCCAGTAGCTTATATCTCGCAACGCTAATAACTAAAACTTGGACCGACTACAAACACTAATGACAGAAAAGACTCTCAAAAGTAAACAAAAACAGACAGATTGAGAAGGGTGTCAAAACTTGAAGAAAGTCCAGCCTCCTGGTGAGTTAGCAGTTGTTTTTTCCCCTCCTTTACCTCTCAGGTTTGATCTACAAGCATTCTGATCCCTGAACTGCACAGAGGGCATTGATAGGAAAGTCTCCCAGAGAAACCCTGTTTTTAAAGGAATGGGCCTGGGGAAAAAAAAAAAAAAAACTATTTAGCTGGAGAATGCTGGAGGAATCCCTAGTCAGTTTGTTGTTGTTGAAGTTTTGTTTTGTTTGTTTCTTTCCTGGGCCTGCTCTGAAGACAGCCAGTGTTAACTGGCTACAGCCAGAGGGAGACCTGAAACTGTCCGAGGAATGGGTCACTCCTGCATTGCAGGCGGGGAAGTAAAATGCTACAACTTCTCTGGAAAGCTGTATGGAAGTATTTTACAGAACTAAACTTGTGCAGACCATATAACTCAGCATTTGCTCTCTTGAGTAATTATACCAGAAAAATGAAGACTCACGTTTACACAAAATCTTGCACAGGAATATTCATAGTGATTTCATCCGTAATAGTCCCATCTGTAAACAACCCAAATAACCTTCAGTGAACAAAGAGTTAAACTCTGGTATATCTTCACAGAGAATACTACTGAGTAACAAAAGGGAAAAAAATAATGATAAATGCAACAACCTGGGTGGAACTCAAGGAAATTATGCCAGGCGAAAAGAGACAATCTCCAAAAGTCACACATTGGATGATTCCACTTATGTAACATTTCTTCAATGACAATTTATAGAAATGAAAACAGATTAGCGCTTCATCGATGTTGGAGAGTAGGCAAATAGGGACATCGAAGAATGTGGCTGTGATTATAAAAGGGGTTGATGACAGATCTTCGTGATAGAATTTTTCTGTATCTTGAGCATTATGGTAGTCACACAAATCTAAATGCATAATAAAATTCCGTAGAACCAAATAACTATGTAAATGGTCATAAACACATGAAAAATAAATGCTCAGCATCATTAGTCATTAAGTAAATGCAAATCAAAGCACAATGATATATCAGTTTATGCTTAATATGAGACAGAAAGAGATAAAGAGATGAAAGAAAGGAAAGAGAGAGAAAGGAAGAAAGGAAGGGAGAGGAAGGAAGGAAGGAAGGAAAGAAGGGAGGGAGGGAAGGAGGGAGGAAAAGAAAAGAGAGAAAGAAAAAAGAAAGAAAAGGAAAACAAGTTTTGGTGAAAATGTAGAGAAACAATCCTTGTATATTGCTAATAAGAATGTCAAATGTTATAGTTGGTGTGGAAGACAGTGTGCTCATTTGTCAGAAAGATAAACATGGAAGGACCCCATAATCTAGTAATTTCGTTCTTAGGTATATTCCCCAACGAATTGAAATCAGGGACTCATACAGATATTTGTATACCAATATTCATTCCAGTATTATTCACAATAGCCAAAAGGTGGAGATTACCAAATGGTTCATCAACAGATAAATGGACAAACAAATTGTGGTGGGTATATACACAACAGAATGTTATTCAGTCATAAAAAAGGAATAAAGTTCAGATACAGGCTATTACATGAGAGAACCTTGGAAATTCTATTAAGTGAAATAGGCCATACACAAAAAGACAAATATAAGTCTGCCTGTTGGAACTATCTAGAATAAGCAAATTCTTAGAGGCAGAATGAAATTAGAGGTTACCTGGAGCTGACAAGAGAGGAAAATAGGGAGTAATTACTGAACTGTTAGAGAGTTTCTTTTTTTTAAAGATTTTATTTATTTTTAGAGAGAGGGGAAGGGAGGGAGAGAGGGAGAGAAACAGCAATGTATGGTTGCCTCTCACATGGCCCTCATGGGGACCTGGCCCACAACCCAGGCATGTGCCCTGACTGGGAATCGAACCGGGACACTCTGGTTCCCAGCCCGTGCTCAATCCACTGAGCTACACCAGCCAGGGCTGTTAGAGAGTTTCTATTTGAGTGATGAAAAAGTCTTGGAAATAGATAGTGGTGATAGTTGCATAATATTATAAATATAATTAATGCCACTGAATTATAGGTATAAATATACAGATAAAGATAAGATATAGATATAAATATAGGATTTGTTGGGAGATGGGGAAAAGGTGTGTTTACAAAGAGTAAGCATGAGGAACTTCTTGGGGAATAATGGTATTTTTTTATTGTGTTGGTAATACACAATTCTGTACATTTATCCATATTCATAGAATTGTGTGCCAAAACATATGAATTTAATTTTATAAAAATTTTGGTATAATTCACTCCCCGAAAAGTAAAAAGGCTTCAGAAATAGTTTATAGATATAGAATGCTGTTATGCAGTAATGTAATCAATGGACACACTTCAATAATTTCCAAAGAAGTTCCTATTCTTTATGTGATAGTCTTATTTTATTGGGATCATTTCCTTATAATTTGAAAATGTCCCCAAATTATATGGCAAAAATGTATAAGTGCTTCATTTGTGGGGACCTTGGCTATCTATCCAGGTTTTAACTATAATTTACAGAACATGCACTTGTATAACATTCACGAAAATTAAACAAGAATATTAAGTACCTCATCAAGTAGAAGGAATTTAGTGATATTCTAATGAACAATACTTTTTTTAAAGCTAATGTTAATTTTTGAAAGATTTTACTTATTTAGTTTTAGAGAGAGAGGAAGGGAGGGAGAAGGAGCGAAATATCGATGTGCCAGAGATACATTGATCAGTTGCCTCACACAGGCCCCCAGATGGGGACCTGGCCTGCAACCCAAGCATGTGCCCTGACTGGGAATTGAACTGTCAATGTTTCAGGTCACAGGCCGGCACTCAATTCACTGAGCCACACCAACCAGGGCTGATATTCTGATAGAAAGATTTGGCTCAATCTTTTACAATTGACAGTCCAAGCCCATCATTATATCCAAAACTTTGCTTTGCCTCAGGTTCAATTCTGTTGCTATTAAAGGGCAATGACCACTGGTCCTCTAAGCCCTGCCATTGATCATGTTCAAAGTTATACCACTAAAAGTTTTAGCAATTTTCATATGCTTGAAGAAGTGCTATATTTTTTTCACTAAAATAAATCTCTAGCTATCTTTATTCTGTTTCTCCCTGAAGATTCATGAATTGCATTATCTGTAACTATTTCTGATTTTCCATATTAGAAGTAATCATTTTTCTCCCAATGTATTTTTAATAAGTCCAGTTGGGAGGAGTATTATCATTTCAGTTTTTTCAAAGTGTCTAAGCTTATAGAGGCTATTCTGCTAGTAACTTCCATGACACTCCTTTCTTTCAGGGAATCACCCCACATTCCATCTTTCACTTCTACTACGTCCCCCTGCTTGTGCTACTGATGCAGAATTCCTCTACAACTGCCCCCTTGTAGTTCATGTTTTCAAACATAACAAAACATGCAAAAGTACAGGATCAATGCAACTCATTCTTTATTAACCAGGATTCCTGATCTCCCCCCCAAAAAATAGAATAAAAATAAGTAAAACTGCTTTATAACTCACAGAATCACACTGAAGTCACGAGTGTTCAACTCAATACCATGTGGGAACACCAGTTTCATTGATGGACTCACAATAAGCATACAGAATGAGACCTGTAGCTGGTGTAAGCTTGGACCATCTGTAGTAAGTAGACCGTCTTTATGGAAATCTCACTGGAAAGAAAACTCATGTGTTTTCCTTTCCAGTGTGTAATATCACTTGCAGTTGAAACAGTATTCACCGAGGTGAAATTCTGTGCATTGTGATTCATTGCAATTCATGTCTGGATTTTACAGTTATAATAAAATGGTATTAAAGCAGAGTTATCTACATGCAGTAAAGGAAGGTCTTGTAATATTTCCCTCTGTCTTTTGAGGTAAAGCCTATTATAATGCATTTGCATCTTACAGTTGAAGCCTTTTAAGTTATGCATTACATATTCATAGGTTTTAAATTATCCACATCTACCTGAAATAATGTTTACAAATCTTATGGTTCCTCTTGGGCCCTTAATAGATCTCCTACTCCCCACCATTAGCATTTAAACAATGGATACAAATGATATTTATATTCTTTTTGCATGTGTCATGCAGGGACACACACTATGGCACTACAGGTGCAATTGTAAAATAAAAGGTTTCTTGGGCAAACTCACAAGCAGGGCGGCCGCAGAGTGAATGACTCCTCCACGCTCTTGGCATTGAGCAGAGAGCCATGCTGGGGTACAGCACAGCTGGAGGGCCTTCAAGCTTAGCTTCTGGTACCAGACTCTTTCACTATTGAGCTAATTCAAAACTGCTATGCTAGCTGCTTGCTAAGCTATCAAAAGAGAGTGGGAGTGGGGGGAGGAGGATAATGAGCCTCAGAGCCATCTGAATTTGTCTCTACTCAATCCATCCCTCAGCCCGTGGTGGCTCATTAAGTATGCATCTTTCCATTAACTCTCATGGATTCTGGGTCACAGTGATTCTTGCATAATTACCTGGGAAGTCTCCTGCAGCTGGGACAGATAGCAAGCCATTGTTGGAAGCAATTGTGGAAGATCACTTTGGCCTTTTCATCCATATCTGAAATAAGAAATTTACACACTTTACACATTTCTGGGGTCAGGGGTATACAGGCCTGACTAATTGAAGCCTGTCATCCTTCTTCACTTATAGGTTAGACAGTATATTCACTTAAAAAAAAAGTTCATCAGAGAATCAGATATCATCCTTTTGTGATTAAAAAGCAACTTCTGGGCATAGAAGAAGGTAGTCATACAACCTTGAGAGGCAAAGTCAATATCCAGCATCATGCTTCTCCAGTGGTCCTCAATCTGGGCAGCACACACTATTCATACACTCACTAAGGTCATAAAATGTCGATATATACACCATTGAAAAAAAGCAAACACCAATTTTAAAAATGTTGAAGATGGCCAAAATCTTCCTCTTCAAACTCTCCTGTCTTACTGCCCATGACTCCTGGGTACACTGCAACCACCATGGCAAAGCAGATATAACAGTGTGCAATTTTTAAAGAACAGCAGGCAGCCAGCGCAGCTAACCTTGCTAGTTTAGTTTATGGAGACACTAGAATAGGTGGTGAATAGAGAATTCTATGAGTGTCAAAACTTTTTTCATAGGGCACCCCTGTCAATCATGGTGGTTCTATTACACTCGTTAAAGTGCGGTAAGGAAAGTGTTTTTCAATGGGAGCCATTGCCATAGGTGTAGAAACCATAGCAATGGGTCTTGAAGTTGGGGAGAGGAAATGGACTCAATTCCAAATATAGCACTGGCTAGTGGGCTCTTATAGTTAAGTGGTAAGGTGCAGGTCAGTGGATAGAAAGTGACAAAAAGAAAATATCAGGACTAAGGGGGGATTTTGGCTAAATTGACTAACAGGATTCTTGCTGAAGGTAGGCCATGGTGACCAGAGATACCTGGGAGATGGGAGAGGATGAGGAACCTGACTAGTTATCCAGGGTGATAAGCTATGGAAAAAAATGAAAATGTAGAAGTAAATATTTAATGACTGATTAATTATATCACTACATTTTTGTTGCAACATGACATTCATTTAAGGACTTAAAAATGGAATATATACAAAGATTAAATTAGGATATAGTAAATTGACTATATATATGTTTTTTTAAAAAATAAAGGTTATTGCTACACTATTGACATGTAACAATGTTATGATACAACAGTTAATCTTGTGACTCTACACATCTGTAGTTAAACAGGAAACAAGGTTGAAAAGGACCATGTTAAAACAAAAGTACTGAGACTTGCAGGTCAAGATTATAAGTAAGAACAAACATATTCACTCAGGTCCTGAATATATCAAGTGTTCAAGTGGTAAGCTAAACCAACTTAACAGGATTCTTGCTAAAATTGGACAATGCAAAGGCAAATGTGTAGTCCAAAAATGGAGGTTTAGTTGAAAAGTTCAGGGAAGCCTCGTGAGGTCGGTCCAGGAGAGATTCTTTGTCATGTCGCTTTGCACCTATGTATATGTTTATTTCGGTCTATGCCAGGAATGCTGCTCCTTGAATAGGAGAACTAAAATATGGTCCATAGTATAAAACCACGGATGCTGTGGGTTATCAACAACTTACTCTCATTATGTTTGGCAGGTGGTTAAGGCATTCCATAGGGTTTACTCACCTTGGAGGAGGGTGTTTGTTTGTTTGTTTGTTTTAATCAGTGATTTCATGCCTTTTTTAAGGTGGAAAATCTTGTTGACAAGGTCCTTACTGAGCTCACAGTTTGGGTAAAAATATAGGTGGGTCATCTTGTGAGAAATGAGTACTGAGTTGCCTATTTATGATGTTAACTAAGAAACCACGCCCAGCTCTCAATTAGTTATATTATGCCCATTTTTCAACAAATTATTTTTATGTTTACCTTTTCTTATGAGTTTATGATTTAGTGAAGATGGCTTATAGGAAAAGTCACAAAGTATGAGAATGAGTTGCCTTCAGTAGGGCCTAGTCACAGCCTAGCAGCTGTTAGTACACCTCAAAATAAAGTTTTCAAGAACCAAAGCCTAGAAGCTACTGAATACCAGTACAAGTTTTTTGGTTCTTGTTTTGTTTTGACATTGATTGCTTTTGCTAAGGATCATTACAGCTATAACATGAATCTAGGACTGGGGATGTAAAGTTATCTTACTACTACTTGGATACGTTTCAAGAATATGGCCTGCTAGTTAACTCTGGCCACTAATCTTGTGCCTTGGGATAATGGTCTTTGTAACATTAGTATAGAACACATCTCCTCTAATGTCCAAAGAGGTCAAACAACTGATGGGCTTCCTTCTTTACAGTGGGAGACAGAAATGCCAATGAATTATACTTAATATGCCATGAAATGTTTCTAAGGACAGTAGTAGTACATTAGCTCCCAAGGTTAGCTGTATGCAGAGCCTTGGAGCCTATTCTTATTGAAGGTCCCATTTATATTTAGTCACTTGGGTTAGGATGCCATGTAATGTAATAAGAAGAGATTTTGCAGTGGGAACCAATATCCAAAATATCATTACTATCCTAGCCGTTTGCACCTTATCCAGAAATCCACATTGTATTTGAGTTTGTCAAATTCCTGAGGACACTTCCCAGGAAAGCTTGGGAGAGTAAAAACATATTGTTACTTATTAAGTGAAGATAAACTGATCACGGGGATTTTTTTTTTAGTTAAGGAGTATAGAAAAGAGGACATTAGCAATGCCCAAGGTTACATATAAGATATCACTGGTGACAGCTATTTGTTCACCCACTGTAATGAAATGCTGCATTACAAGAGCAACAGTTCCTTCTTTATAAGCCTCAGTAGTCCAGAGTAAGTCTCCAAATACCAGTGACTTTTAATGATTTTTCACTGACCAGAATGGGAGGTTGTTTTATAGTACCCATGGTTCCAATGATGCTTGGATCAGAAGAGTAACTTTTTTTTCTTCTTGTGAAAAGTGACATTATTTCACTAACACAACCTTGAAAAACTTTAAGGTTACAAGCAGTTCTGAGCCACACAGCCAAATACTAGGGAAGCCGCCAGCAAGAATCACAAACAATGTATCTTAACAGTAGGTCCAGGTACCCATGCATTCATAGCATTCATGTTAATTAAAAATAGGATAATGCATAAGAACAAACACAGTTCAGAACCCCCTTTTTTTGGTCAGGCCCTTGCCCCAACAAAATGATTAACAATTAGTTAAAAGGTTTCCTCATAATTTGCTAAATCTAGTGATACAGGCTTCACACTAATGCATTTGATTGTTTGCATTTTTTTTTTTCCAGCAATGTATTGTTGCCTCTCACATGGCCCTCACTGGGGACTCGGCCGGCAACCCAGGCATGTGTCCCGACGGAGAACCAAACCAGAACCATCTGGTTCCCAGCCCTCGCTCAATCCACTGAGCTACACCAGCCAGGGTGATTGTTTGCATTTTTCACTGCATAAGTAAATTTGAAGTGTTGGTAGAAGACAATCAGCCTGGATGTATTCCTGAGAAGACCCTATCTTGGTTTATCCAAAGTAATTTTATTCTGTAAGCAAAATCCCTACCTTTTCTCCCCCAAAGTGCTGCTAGTTTTTATATTCCTAAATATCTTTTAGGTTCTTTCATCCTCAGTACAGGTACCGGCCCCAGAAAATTTCCTATTATATCAGTCCTCTGGCCTTCAGTTCCTTTACATTAAATGGGATTCTTTCTACTACCCAGCCTATCACACCCACCCCAGCCCTTGTTAGTCCTGCCTTCTTTCCACTAGTTACTAATGTAACCAAGCAAACTAGGGCCCGTGCATGTGGCACCTTGCTGCATGACCCGACAATTGGTGTTGAGGAAACAGGTTTTTATTTACAGGGGTGAAACTTCAGGGCAGCTGAGAGCACTTCTGCTCAGAGCCCTGTTCTCCCATGAGATCCAGAACTTCCCTTGCTCCCCACTAGTGTATAAGCCAAAACCAAGCTCAATAGTTCCCCATATCCTTATCTGCCCTTAAGCCAGCTGTACAAACAGATCTCCATCTCCTCTGGAAAATACATTTGTGGGTATCAAAGTTGCCATCTTCTCACAGCAGCTCTTTCCTTCAGAATCTGGGGTACATTGTCCTCAGCCTCCATGTAGCAATCCAAAAAAAACTGTGCCATGTTCCATTGGATCATGGTGAAGTCCTAAAAAAGACACGTCCCAAGAGAGTGGCTTCTCTGTACATCCTCCAGGGAAGTGGAAGTCAGCATTCCCCAGTCAAGGTTCAGCATTCCAGGCATCTCCCCCTAATCCATGCTTAGTTCGGCAGGTTTTCACAATTCCCAGCTCCATCATCTTTGCCAGATCTTCTCCAGGCTCCATCAGCTCTCTCCTTATACCCTTTCAGACTGTGTGCCTGCTGCTACCTCTACTCTCCCAGCCCTCGTGGAGGACCAAAACCAAAACCCCTTCTCTGTCAGACCTCTCTTATTTTAAATGCTGAGTGCCAGCATTTAAAGTGCCAGCACTTCCTACATGTCCTCATATCTGACCCCTCCTACCATGGATTACTTTTGCCAGTTCCCTCATATCTTCTTACCTTCTTTTGGCTGCTATCTTCAGTCAGGGCAAGAGTACCTCATGACACAGGAGACTCCAACTCCCTGCCTCTTGTGCAGGCACTGTATAAACTCCCAGCTATGGAAGCAGTCCCTATACATTCTGAAAGTCACATACTCCTTTTGCCTGGGGAAGCAGCACAGCTATTATCTTGTCTTTTGTTATGCAGAGTATCTTAAACACTGTATCATCTCCTTCATCCCTCCCCTGACAATGGGCTGTGGAGACCTTAGGGACCCCTAGCTCTGCATCCTGTTACACTAACAGCCCCTTACTGTATTTTGTTTCTATCTCAGGAAATTCATAATTCTGAGATCTTAGATTATGGATTTTGTTGTCATCTTTTCAACCAATGCACAGATCTGAACAGACCCTACAAAGATCTATTGCCTCTAGAGCTTGAAACACCAAGAACAACTCACCTAATCAGGGTATATAAAAGTTACCAGCCCTCCCATTTTTTTTTTTCCTCTGAGAGAAAATATAGCTAAAACAGTGGCCCAGAGTGGAGTGATGTAAACCCCCTAATGGTTGCCTATTATCATGTAAAAGAGTCTTTGACCCACTACTCCAAATGTAAAAAAAAAAAAAAAAGAAGAAAAAAAAAAACAATGTATTTAAAGGAAACTTGAAGGCAGTAAGTTAGGTGGGGGGGAAACATTGGTCTTTTGTGTATGTTGATTGGCTTTATCCATTCTCTTGTCTATGTACCAGGAGGCACTTTTACAACTTAGAGTAAGGTCTCCTGCCTAAATCAAGATTACATTCTCCCACAGAGACTGGAAGAGAGAGACACTATCTTCCAAGGTAATTACTTTCTGTTTAAAGGTTTGTCAATCTTATTTATCTTTTCAAAGACCCAGCTTTGGATTCATGTTGTATCTTTTTTTTTTTACTGTATTTCATTTATTTCTGCTCTGATCTTTATTATCTCCTCCCTTCTTCTCACTCTGGGCTTTGTTTGTTGTTCTTTTTCAAGATCCTTTAAGTGTAAAGTTGGATTGTTTATTTGAGCTTTTTCTTATTTTTTGAGATAGGCCTGTAATCCTATGAATTTTCCTCTGGGATTACTTTCCCAGTGTCCATCAGTTTTTGGATTGTTGTGTTTCTATTTTCATTTGTTTCAAGGTATCTTTTGATTTCTTCCTTGATCTAATTGTTGATTCATTCATTGGTTAATAACATGTTATTTAGCCTCCATGCCCTTGCATGTTTTTCAGTGTTCTTCTTGTGATCAATTTCATAGCATTGTGGTCAGAGAAGCTGCTTGATATGATTTCAGTCTTCCTAAATTTATTGAGGCTTGTTTTATGTCCTAACATGTAACCTATCCTGGAAAACACTCAATGTGCGCTTGAAAACTAAGTATGCTCCCTTGTAACTATTTGCTTTTCTCTTGTGGCTTCTAGTATTCTCTCCTTGTCATTTTAATCATGATGTGTCTTGGTGTAGGCCTCTTTGGGTCTAACTAATTTGGGACTCTCTGAGCTTCTTGGATCTGTCTGTATTTTCCGTTTACTATATTAGGGAAGATTTTGGTCATTATTTCTTCAAACAGGTTCTTAATCCCCTGCTCACTCTCTTTTCCTTTTGGTATTCCCACAGTGCTGCTGTTGTTACGCTTCATGTGGTCCAAATTGTTTTTTAAGTGCTCCTCATTCCTTTTTTTTTTTTTTTTTCTTTTTGCTGCTCTGTCTGGATGTTTTTTTCTACCTTGTCATTAAGCTCTGTCTCTGAACTGTTCAAGTAAACATCCTTCAAACTATTCAGAGAGATACTAAACATAGAGTCAGGGTCACAGAGTCTAAGAAATGAAGTCAGTAAGAAGAAAATTAATTAGGAGTTGGGAATCCCAAAATTACCCACATTGAATAGAAAACGGAAAGTCAGACCCTGACCAGGTAGCTCATTTTGTTAGAGAACCACCCCCATATGCCAAGGTTGTGGGTATGGTGCCTGATTAGGGCACATACAAGAATCAACATACATGCATAAATAAGTGGAACAACAGACCAATGTTTCTCTCTTTCTCCTTCTCCCTTCCCCTCTCTCTCTCTCTCTCAAATCGATAAATTAAAATTTTAAAAAGTAAAGGAAATGGAATGTGGGTCAGGCAAGGGAACCAAGTATCAATGTGACCTCTCCTGGCTCTGGATATTCTATTGCCAGCTACAGAATAACTTATGCATAGCATATATCTTCAGACTCTGGCATTAAGTTGTTTTTCTTGCTAAGGATGCGGTGCTCCACTCACCCAAGAGCTGTGTTCTCTTTGACTTGAGTGTTTTTGACCTGGAAAACCCTTTGAAACACACTGTAAATTACTCATCTAATTAACCCTGATTAATGTCCCCAATTTACTGAGTTTCTTGTATTTTCATGCAAAACTACCAAGTCTTTGAAACTGATGCTTTACTCTGAGGCCATTCAGGAGTTAAGCACAAGTTACAGAGCATACGGATGGAGTCGTCAGACTCACCAGAGAAAACCAAAGTAGCAGATGAGCACGTGCGGTCAAGTAGAAAGAGAAGGAGAAAGGCCATCTGCCTCCCTTCCCTTTACAATATTCACCGTTACCTGGAACTAAATTAGTTGACACATTTGTCATTTTTCACCACAAATATATTAAAAATGTTTAGATTCACCTTATCTTAAGTGGAATATTAAAATAACTCTTTTCCTTGCCTTTTATTGACATGTAATGCTGCCATTCAGATTTTCCAAGTCTCAGAAATAACCCCATCGTTTATTTTCTTAAGTTTCTCTGTGGCTCTTCCCAACTTCCAAATATAGGCATCAAATTCCTTAATCAAGCAAAGAGCATAACATACCTCAAACATATTTCTCTTTCTCCATTCTACACCAGTGGGGCCTTGTGTACTCTCGCCATGTTAAATGTACCTACCGGAATTGTGCAGTACAGTGAAAATGCCCAACACATTCCTCTCAGCTATTCCATAACTGAAGTTGTTTTTCCATCCCATAAGAGACATTAATCAGCAACTAATACGATTATTATTTGAAGCAAAGAGATGAAATTTTCACTGATGGAGTCAAAGTCGCTCATCTGATTTCCCTTAAGAGCAGAATATAACCTCTTTAGGGATCGGATACATTTCATTCATCTTTTTTCCACACGCTTATATTATAGTTCCTGGCTCATGGTTGACCTTCAATAAGAGTGTGTCAATTGAATGAAATGAATTAGTTGTGAATGAATGAGTGGATAAATGACTCTGTGGAACAACTAGTTAGAATTAATTTATACCTCTGGAAAATAGAAATGCAAATGTTCACTCCAAGGCATCAAATTAATGATGTTAACCTGCATTAACCATGCTGAATAACCAGGTTAATGAAGCACGGATTCTTCCTACACAGATACACAAAAACACCTATACACGCTGTAAAGTATATACATGGAAAGAATGGCATAATATCAAAGATTCTTTTATCTTATTCTTCTGCTTCTTTGAAATGCAGAAAAATGCATTTGTTTTCTGGAATCACTTTTTCTAACATTGTTTTTTAGTGTGTTGTACTGATTGATTTTCATCAGTTTTAGCCTTAAAATGATAAAGGGTGGAATATAAACAAGGAGCTGCCTGTACAATATTTAGGTAGAGAACATTTATCAGTGTGAACAGCTCTAACTTAAAAGCAGTAAGAAGAGTATTCCCCCAAAGCCCAAGTATAGTTCTCAGCTTTAATGAAAAAGAGACAATTAGAACAAAGGCACTTGCTCACTTCAAGTCACAATTCATCAAGCTGTCAAAGACAATAAAATGCTACCTTCCTAATCTTTCCTGTTAACCATAATGTAGGCAATGCAATTACATTGTTGCAGCAAATTGGCAAGAATTAGAGGAAGAATTAATGTAAAAACCTTTTAAATTTTTCTGTTCCAGTAAATGGTGTTATTCATATTGAAAAATCTGGTAAAGAAATGTTAAGTATTAAGTGAATTAGCAATAAAAACTTCTTATTAGGCTCATTTTCTTGCTAAGAAGTATTAGATATATTTTCAAAGAATATAAGCAAGGAAATATCGATCAACACCGCCAAAATGATCTGTTAAAATTAAAACCCAGAGATAATTGGAGGTGAAATGCAAAGTAGCAACACAAACACTATAATACATAGAAATGCAGAAGGACCGATAAATCAAATCTGAAAATTGGTCAAAATGCTTTAGGTATATTTCTTTTATAAATGATAAATCCATACACACGCAGAAAGAGGAAACTGTAGATGACTACAAAATCATACAATTAAACATAAAGGGTATTTTCTAAATGACCTATATTTGCAAAACTCAGAAAAATAAAACATTAATTGAGGACCTATAAATGCCAGGCCCAAGGGTTAGAAAGGTGAGGAGTGGCTGGGTCTGAATGGGAGGGGCCCACAGTCCCCTGAAGGATGCTCTGTACAAACAAACATCACAATCTGTAGTCAGTACACAGATGCTGGGAAAAAATGGGGAATATCTATTTTTCATGTGTTATCTAATCTTGCTTCAAGTCTCCCCCTGGTGCATAACAATGATGAGCTTTGTCCTTCAAGTTTGTTTTATATTCTCATTTTAATTTAGTGATTATTCAGTTAATTCAAAGTGAACTCCCAATCACTGCTGTTTCTCCTATCTTCACTCCTGTTTCACAAGAAACCAGTGCATAAATGGAGAGATGAGTCTTACAGGACACTGAGGATGTAGACACACTTCCCGACCTGCGTGATGTCTCCTGGATCCTGGCTGCTTTCTGCTGTGGGTTAGATGAACTCTATTCTCCTTTACTGTCTCACGGACACTTCAATCCTTCTTGCAGCTTGGGTTCCCTCTATGTTCTCATCATAATCTTGTCCATGTGTATACTTTGCCCCACCAGATCCAGATCCTCCCAATCTGCTTCCTGAGCTTATGAGCCAGCAGTATCAGCCATGGCCCTCTAATATAATAGAAGGCTGCTTTATCTACCTCTTCCCCACACAGCAAAACCACCACTAACTGCAGCTCCAGTGCTCTATCTCTTGCTCAGATTTTAGGGAGAAGAAACCCTTCTTTCTAGTAGGCAAACTACGTACAAAAATTTTTCACAAGGGCAGCGTAGGTGGTCGCACTCGCTGCCCGCACATCCAGAATGTCCATACAATTACTGCAGTAGCAAAAATTTAAACAACCAGAACGGACAGAATCGAACTGAAGGGAAGTCCGACACCCAGGAGGTAGGAGAAGACGAACATCCAGGCCGGTGAGCGGGGCAGAAACGGGCGGAGGAGGCAGCGTGCACGGAGGGTCTCACTCACACGGCGACTTACTTACGCCGCTACTCAGGCCGCCAGTGCCTGAACAGGGCGTGGCTCCAAACAACGGGTAAATCCTGCAAGCCAGCAACGCTGCCGGAGAGAGGCCAGGGCTGAGCCAGCAGAACCGAGTCTGGCAGAGGAGGTGGTGGGGAGCTGGGGAGAGGAGGAGTGACGGAAGCCGGCGGTGATCGGAGGCCGCCATTGCTTCCTCCCAGACCCTGCCCCCAGAGGCAACATCATCCAAAAAGAGACCCAGGTCGCGGGCATCTGCCAGCTGACAAGTGCACCGAGATAAAAAAGAATGAAAATGGCCAAAAAGAAGGACCACAACAAATTACAACTAATGGATGACAATATAGTCAACCTATCAGATGCGCAATTTAAAATGCTTGTAATCAAATTGTTAACAAAACTGGAAAATAGGTGGACGCAAATAGTTGAACAGATGAAGAATACGATAAGGATAATGGAGGAAGATTTACAGGGAACCAATAGGGAAAAAAAGGAGGTTGGATCTCAAACCAATG
>PVJI01007359.1:0-78861 GCA_004026765.1 Micronycteris hirsuta | reverse complement strand
CTACACAATGGAATTCTATGCAGCAGAAAGGAAGAAGGAACTTATACCCTTTGCAACAGCATGGATGGAACTGGAGAGCATTATGCTAAGTGAAGTAAGCCAGGCAGTGAGGGACAAATACCATATGATCTCACCTTTAACTGGATCATAATCAACAAAAGCATAAAGCAAGCAAAACATAACCAGAGACATTGAAGTTAAGAACAGTCTAAAAATAGCCAGGGGGGAGTGGGGAGGGGACAATGGGAAGAACGGTTTTCAGGAATCACGGTAGAGAACACATGGACAGAACTAAGGGGGAGGAGGGAGGCTGGGGAGGGAGGTGGTGTTGGAGGGGAAGGGAGGAGGGGAGGGGAGATGTTACAAATAACTGTAATCGAACAACAATAAAGTAATTATTTAAAAAAATAAAAATAAAAAATACAGGAGGAAGGAGTACTAATTGACTCATTTGATAAGGTCATTGTTACCAAAGCAGACAAAGCACAAGAAGAGAAATATACAGATCAATATTTTTCATAGAAATACACAAAATATAATCAGCCAAACGCTAGCAAATTAAATATATCAATATATTAAAAGTAATAAATACCACGACCAGGTGAGATTTATCCCAGGAATGCAAAGATGCTTCAATATACAAATATCAATCAATATAATACATCATAGTAAGGGGTAAAAACACATAAATATCTCAATAGAGACAGAAAATCATTTGATAAAATAACATTTTTCTGCTATAAAAACAATCAACAAACTAATAATGGAAGAAAAATTTCTCAACTTGATAAAAGACTATGAAAAACCCACGGCTAATATCATACTTCATGGTAAAAGACTGAAAATTTTCCCTTTAAGATCAGGACCAAGAAAATGATGTCCATTCTCATATCTATTCAACTTTGTATTGGAAGTTCCAGCCAGAGAAAGTAAGTAAGAAAAACAAATAAAAAGGCATCTATATTAGATAGGAAGGAATAAAACTACTAATTCTGAACAGAGGATTATGAATAGGTGATCTATTAGGGATGATGTAGATGGCACAGTCTTTATATATAGAAATGCCTAAGGGATTCACTTAAAAATTTTTAGAATATACAAGTTCAGCAAAGTTACAGTGCATAAGATGAATATTATACAAAAATAGTTGTATTTCTAGGCGCATGCAATGAATAATCTGTAAATAAAATTTTTAAAACAATCCCCTTACAATAGCATCAAAAATTAAAATATTTAGGAATAAATTCACCCAGAGCATGTACTATGTGTACACTGAAAACTATAAAACATGTTTGATAGAAACTGAAGACTTAAATTAAATATGGAAAGACATAATGTGCTTATGGATTGGAAGACTTAGTATTTTTAACATGGCAATACTCACTAGATTTATCTACAGATTCAATGTAATCTCCATCAAATTTGTAACTTCTTTTTTTATTTCAAAAAAGATTAAGTTGATGCTAAAATGCATATAGAATTGCAAGGAACCATGAGTAGCCAAGGCAAGCTTCAAAAAGAAGTACAAAGTCAGAGGACTCACATATTCTTATTTCAAAACTTAATACAAGTATACAGTAATCAAAATGGCATGGTACTGGCATAAGGACAAACATAATGATCAATGAAATATAATAAACACTCCAGAAATAAACCTATACATGCATGATCAATTGATTATCAAGGTTGACAAGAGCTTTCACTGTGGAAAAAATTATCTTCTAAAGAAATGGTGCTGAAACAATGGGATTTCCACAGCGAAAAGAATAAACTTTGACCCCAACATCATATGGATATAAAAATTAATGCAACCTAAGTGGCCATCAGTAAATGAATGAATCAAAAAACTATGGTACACTTACACAATGTAATACTACACAGCAGAAAGAAAGAAGGAGCTCCTACCCTTTGTGACAGCGTGGATGGAACTGGAGAGCAATATGCTAAGTGAAATAAGCCAGGCGGTGAGGGACAAATACCATATGATCTCACCTATAAGTGGAACCTAATCAACAAAACAACAAGCAAGCAAAATAGAACCAGAGACAGTGAAATTAAGAACAAACTGACAGTAACCAGAGAGGAGGTGGGAGGGGAAAACAGGGGGAAGGGGGAAGGGTTTTCAGGAATGTATATAAAGGACACACAGACAAAACCAAAGGGGGGTTAGGATCAAGGGTGGGAAGTGGTGATGGCTGGGGTAGGGAGGAGTGGTAGGGGGAAAATGGAGACAACTGTACTTGAACAACAATAAAAAAAAGAAAGAAAGAAAATGAATGCAAAATGGATCAAAGACTTAAATGTAAGTGCAAAAATTATAAAACCTTTGGAAGAAAACATAGTGCAAGTCTTTGTGACTTTGGATTAGCTAACAGTTTCTTAAATATGATACCAAAAATCACAAGAAAACAATAAATATTAGGTATATTGGACTTTGTCAAGATTAGAACTTTTGTGCTTTATAAAACACTATCGAAAAGCAGGAAGACAATGTGGAGAATGGGAGAAAACATGTGCAACTCATATATCTGATAAGGTGTTAGTAATCAGAATATATAAAGGACTCCTAAAATTCGACAACAAAAAGACAATTAACAAATGGCCAAAGGACTTTTACCAAAGAATATACAAGTGGATAGTAAGCACATGGAGAGATGCTAAACGCCATTTGTTATTAGGTAAATGCAAATAAAGCCCTCATTGAGATATTACTTCACACCTGCTAGGATGACTATATTTTAAACAAACAAACAAACAAAAAAAAAAAACCCCAGAAAATTGCAAGCATTGGTGAGAAAGTATTTTGGCCTTTCATCAAGAAGTTAACCATAGAGTTATTATATGACCAAGCAATTCCACCAGTACGAAGGTATAGAGACAAACACATTAGTGGTTGCCGGTGGCTGGGGTGAGGGGCAGGTGGAGAGTGACTGCTTAATGGGTATGAAATTTTCTCTTTAGGGTGATGAAAATGTTCTGGAATTAGACAGTGGTGATGGTTGTACCACACTGTGAATATCATAAAAACTACTGAATTATACATTTTAATTAAAATGGTTAAGATGCTGGTTTTTATGCTGCGTGAACTTTACATCAATAAAATAAAGAAAAAATTAATAAAAAATAAAAGGGATTAGCATTTCTATTTTTAAAACAACTAAGAATAACACATTTCATTCAAAATAGTAGCAAAAAAAATTATAAAAACAACCCAAAGAAAAAGTGAGCATCTAATTGGGCACATTATTTTCTAAAGTATAAGGAGTTAGAAAAATCACTGTTAACTTTTCCTTAATAGTCACTCAAATGACTAGCCTTTGCCTCTTCCCACTATCACAAAAATAAAATTTGAAATGCTCTTCCCAGGCAATATTCATAAGAAAGTTCCTGGGGTTCCTCCAATACTGAGATAAATACTGAGTCAATACTGAGGGGAATACAAACATTCCCTGAATATTAACACTCTAAATATCCCCTCTTCTCAGAATTGATAACATTTCAGATGCTTGGGAATATAGAGGATATAATTCAGGAAGATAAATTGAGGGATATTCCTGGGTGGCTGAAATAGCACTGGCAGGAAATGGCGGCTCTGACCAGACAGACCCTCGGTGGGGGTGCAAGTCTGCTGTTTGTCCAGCTGTGATCTCAATTCAGAACTTGGCCCCAGCTGTTCTCGTTCAGTCATAACCAGTGAATACTCTTTAGAGGCAAGTTTAAATATCCCACCTATAAATTGTTTCTGAATGTATCAAGTGGAATATAGTTTGTAGCTCTACTAAGACCTCCCTAAATGTTATATTTTTCCTTCAGATGAGTGTATATATTTATTGGCAGAAAAGACATTGGGATAGAAAAACCTGCTGTTTCATTGATTTCCAAGAGTATTTTTTCATAACTAAAGTCACAGGGTGGCTTACTTTCACTCAACAAAATGAGGCTTTGAAAATTTATTTGTTTGGCTGAGTTGGATGTTATTCATGAGGAATAATCTCCATCCTAGAATTAGCGGACTTCAGACATATTTGTTTATTTGCTAGTCTGGTAAAATTTAAGTGATAAGAAGCTCTGTCTTGAGATTATCAGTCAAAAAGTGGGGCTTCAGTTGGACAGAGGAAGACCTTTTGTGTTAAAAACCACAAAAAGCTGAAGGGATATAGATGTCAAAAGAGATGAAGGTAACTGTACTTCCCCTGGAGGTGATTTTTAATCGTCCCATCTAAGATATAAACAGTATAAAGAATTCTAAAGTGTAGTATAACATATTACAATATGTTTTCAAATACAGTATCTCACTTAATCACTCTTTTTGCAAATAAGAAATATAAATCTAGAAAAGTTTATGTGATTTACCCAACATTATACAGCCAATATGTGATAAAATGTGGAACTTAAATCTGGTCTTTTGAAGAAAGCCCAGGATTCTTTAGAAAAAAGTTTTTAGTATGAAAATTGTTATTTCATATATTTAAATGACTCAAATGAGAGCTGTCTTCTGAGAAACTATATAGACCAATATTAGATAGTTCATTTCTATAGTTGTAAGTATGGAAAAACACAAAAATTACATTAAATATCCTGGCAGAGATGAAGGGTTGTTTTAACAGTTGATTTTACCTTATTACTGGATCATATCCTAACTCTTATCCCTTTTTTTCATCCTTTCTGAAAATTAAAAGTAATGATACCTATACATTTAGGAAAGAATATTGCAAATATCATGTTTTAAATTTTAACTCAAGAGAAAAAGGAATACATACCACTTAATTCTATACTAACGACTAAAAGCACTGCTCTTCTTCTAGTATGTATTTATAGAATACAGTAAATCTAACCAAATGTTTACACATAACCATACTATTCATCTTCAAAATTATGGAATAGCAGTATATATTAATACAGGGACAGCGCATATAAGCATTGTCTTTCACATGTTCATTGTAATCTACCAATATAACTGTAAATTAATAATCCCTAGATATATTTCTCTCATGTACACTCATAAAATATCATTTTAAAATGCTGCAAATTAAAAGTAAATCCAGACATAGAAAAGTGGAATCCTTTCTAACTCATGGGCCATAGTTTGATGAAGTCCTAGATAAAATGTCTGTATTTCAAATATTGCTAGAAGAAAGATCTTAAACATTGAATAAAAGCCAACCAGTAAATTCCTATAGTCTCACCTTCTCTATGTTTCAATTTCTCTTTCCATTAGTCCAAACTTTCGCCATTGCTACTAAAAGTCTACTTACAAATATAATGTAATTTTAAATAAGTTTAATAAATTAAATTTATGCAGATTGCACTTAAAATTTGAAAAAGGGCCATAAATAAGAGAGAACCTGGGGCAATGGTGCAGGAAGGCAAATTGAAAATAAGAATGACATCACTCACATTTGCTAAAAAGGCATACAGAGCAAGAAAAAGACATCTTTGAGTTGTTAGTAAGAAGAAACTTTCAGAACGATACAGATGAACAGATATTACCTGCTATGAGAATAATGAAATATTCAACTCTGGTGATTTCAAATCTAGAGATTTATAAGAACTTTGTAAATTATTCTACTAAAGATGTATTTAACAAGTGGGACATTTAAGGCTTGAAACCAGATAACAAAAAGCTGGAAGTGTTATAGAAAAGTCATTACAATAAGATTGAAAGAATATATATCAAATCAGTTTCTGCTTTGAATTTATTTCTCTTTGTAAATCTTTGCAACTTTTCTCTGTAATTTTCTTTGGTATTTTGAATAAAATATATTTTTAGAGTAAATGTACTTATCTTTTTGCTAGGTCATACCAAGATATTTGTATTTTATTTCCCTATGACACTTAGTTTACAGGACACATTCAATTTAGTAAATTCACTCAAAAAATTTTTGGGTTTCAAATGCATGCAAGACACTTTATTAGACACTAAAAGAGATGAATTTACAAGGTCCTTGTTTAAAAAATATATTTTTATATATATTAGGAAACATATATTGTTTAAAATATATATAAGGAAATATATATATTTCCTCATAGTGAATATAAAATACATACACAAAATAACACAATACAAAAACATTTAGGTGCTACGGAAGGCAATCAAGAAAGGAATAAACCTTATTTGATGGTCAGAGAAGGCATTAAGGAGATGACATATGAGATAACTTGGAAGAAATTGGTTAAGTAGAAGGTGGGAGGAGAAAGGGAGCAAAGAGCTAAGAATGAGAAAAAACAAGGCCACAAAAGACAGAGGCTCCCTGTCCACATCTACTTCAATGGCCAACTTCCAAACATTATTATTTTTATCCATTTGCTCGAGCACTTTCTCTGAAGTGGCAGAATGTTGCTCTTCCCGTAGATATGACTGGCCAGAAAGCTGAGGAATGAATAAATACCAGCTGTGTCCAGCTCCCTTGCCTCTAATGACTCTACATTGAATATTTTCCCATTGCAGTTAAGCTCTAGTATCCTGCAGTAGAAGAGACTCTATAACTCTTCATTCATTACATTCTATTGGCTGCCTTCTCTGTGTAACTTCTCCATCCTCCTACTGATATTAACTGCATCTCCCAAACAAACTTGAATCCTTGCCCCAGTTTAGGAGGAAAACTAAACTCAGAAATATGAATGTCAAAATGAGAAAAAATTCAAAAAGGTAAATATGGTCCATATTTAGATATCCCAAAAGATATGACTAGAATGATAGGTTGTACCTATTGGTACAGGACTCAAGCATTTAATCTACCACATTATTAGACAAAAACTTAGTACAGTAACTAAGGACAGTGTATAGAGATAAGATAAAGTCAGGATGGAAAAATAAAGCACTCTTTTTTTTTGTACAAATTGTAAGAATGGAAAAGCGTCTCTCTATACATGCATCAATCAATGCTTTGCCATTAATGAATTCATATCAGTTGAGTGAGGGGAAAGAGCAGGGCCTGGGAGTGGAAGGAAGTTTGGCATGAGGATATTAGAAATTGCTCTCTTTAGTTTAAGATGGAAGGTTGATACGTCTTTTTTATTTCTTTAAATTATATTCTATTGATTATGCTATTACAGTCCTCCCAATTTTTACAGGGCTTAGTGTGGGGCTGTGACTCCTTGCTCCCAAGATATCCCTCCCAAATTTTTACCCACCACACGTGGATGTGGGACCAGCCAGTTCCGCATCTTTGCCCTCCTACCAGTCTGGATGGATGTGCTTTCTTTAATTCTGTAGTTGTCAGACTTTCATTCAACTTGATCTCTGACAGTTCTGAGTGATGCTTGTTCTAAATTTTCATTGTAATTTTGATGTGGTTGTGCGAGGAGGCGAGCCGTGTTTACCTATGCCGCCATCCAGACCAGAAGTTGATATCTCTTTTTTATTTTTTTTAAGATTTTCTTCATTTATTTTTAGACAGAGGGAAGGGAGGGAGAAAGAGAGGGAGAGAAACATCAATGTGTGGTTGCTTCTCATGGTCCCCCTACTCGGAATCTGGCCTGCTACCCAGGCATGTGCCCTGACTGGGAATCGAACCAGCAACTCTTTGGTTCACAGGCTGGTGCTCAATGTACTGAGCCACACCAGCCAGAGCTCGATATCTCTTTTTTAAAGAGAACTAAAATATGAAATTTTCTTTCACTATTTAAGAGTTATGTTTTACATAGTGCTTTGAACATAGTGGTTCCTCAACAAATACATTGTTAAATCATATTTTAAAATGGTTAACTTTTCTTTCTAAAATCTATCACAATGTACCTTTATTTCTTGAGAACATCTTTTAAGTCATGGTATCTCCCAACTAGGTAAAACACAAATATATATATATACACACACACACACACACATATACATACATACACACACATACACACACACACACACCTTTGCTCTATGGTTACTGTCTTTAAGCTCTTGAAAATACCATCCTTCTTTGTTAGACTGATATGTTCAAATTTAATGACTCTTTCCCAAAGGTTTGAATGCATCTTAGTGTTTGGTCAGTATCAGATTACCATCTGTTAGCTCCTTCATACATATGTATCACAAAGTACTATCAAATAATTTGTAGACATTTTCCAAAATGATCAAGAAGACCATAGATGATACTTCAGCCCTCAGTAGAAATTGGTTTCTTCATGAACCACTTTCCTTATCTTTAATCTTCAATTTTAAGGAATTCTGAATTTCTCTCAGAATTTTTAGCATTCTAGAAAGCAAATGAAAACCATGAAAAGTGTAACCTATATTAATTCTAAACTCTTACAAGAAAACAATCAAAGAAAGCCTTTCATCGTTGTACTAGAAGCCGTAGGTCCCTAGGGAAGCTAAAGGAACATGTAAGAGTTGTGTTCTCTGAACTTTTCTAGAAATACTCCTATTTGGGGGTATGAAAGCTTGTGTCATTTTAAAAATTGAAATGTGAAAGTTTGACTTGCACTAAGGCATCTTAGAAAAAAAAGATAGAACTGTTTCTTTCTATTTCAAAGTCTCCACCTTTCCCTCCATTTTGGACTATTCTTAAACTGGGTTAATAAGCAATTTTACATAGTTTTAAAGGTCTTCTCTCAAGAGAGAGAGGAGGTTATAGTTCACTGTGGTTCTAGGTAGTGACTTTGCCGCAAAGGAAGTTGAATTAAATTGGTTTACCCTATAGAATTTATAAAGAAAAACAGATTTTGTTTTGGCTTTGTCTCCTGAAATTTAAAATTATTTTACATCTATGTGCTTTAGAATCAGTTAGAGAAGTTAAGAGGCAATAACTGTAGTGTACTTCCTTCCACCCTTATTTGTGACCATGATTAAAACCAAACTGGTAAACAAAAAACATCCACCTCATCCCTGTTCATCGCTTTAAAAATTGGATTCCATGACCAAAGGCACAGCTGCTGACACCAAACAGATGTGTTCTGTCAGAGTCAGACTCGGCACTGCAAGTTCAGCTTCCTCTGAGTATATTCTCAGGACATAACAGGAATAAATTGCTACATTTATGGTAATTTCTTTCCAGAAGGGAGATAATTTTGAATGGAATTGAGTAGAAAATTCACCTTCAGAAGCCAACAGGATGGTGACAGTACTAGACATCAAAGTCAACCTCTGTATAAGGAAAAGCATTTCTCGAACTTAAAACAGAAAGATCATGTGCCTGGGCCCAGTAAACACCCATTGCACCCCCTCCTATGATGCAGGAAACCTGAAAGCTGTATTTCCTATTGAGTCAATGTTAAGATTCTTGAATGTGTTAGTGGTATTATGATTACATAGGAAAACGTTCCTGTCCCTAGAATATTCATGTTGAATTATTTAGGAGGGAAGTGTCATGATGTGTGCACTTGACTTTAAAACGATTCTGCAAAGACTTAGTCTTGTGTGTTGAGGTTTGGAGAATAAAGCAAGTATTTATGATAGAGAGACAGAGATGGAGGGACAAAGGCAGGTACTAAATTTTTCAAAAGTAAATAAGGAAATAAAGACACTTATATTAAGTTTCATCTCAAATTTTAATAAATATGTTTTCTTTAAATGAGAGTTCAGTAAATGTAAATCATAGTTAATTTTATTTATCAATCTTAGAAAAAAAAGTCCTTCAATTCTGAGGACTCTAAATTTTCTACCTAATACCACACTTCTAAAAAAAGACAACATGAAACAAGTGTGATTTTATCAAATTTCTAATTAAGAAAGTCAAGTGACTTAAAACAATATAAATGTATTATCTTACTGTTTGGAGGTCAGCAGTCTAAAATGTGCTTCAGTGAGCTAACCTCAAGGTGTCGGGAAGGCTGCACGTCTGGCAGGGATTCCAGGGGGGAAGCCGTGACCTTGTTTTTTCCAGCATCCAGAGGCTGCCCACATTCCTGCCTTCATATTCATCTCCTCCCGCCATCAAAGCCCACGCTCGCCAGTCAAGCCCTGCTCACACCACTTCACTCTGACACTTTTAAGGATCCTCATAATAACACTGTGTCTACCCAGATAATCCGGATAATCCACATATTTATTGTAAAATCAGTCTATTAGAAACCTTAATTTAATCAAAACTAACTGTGTTGTCTTATAACAAAATGTGCTAAAGGGCTCTAGGGATTAGGACATGCACCTCTTTGAGGAAACCAATATTCTACCTAATGTAGGCATGATGGGAGGGTTTGAAAAAATTAAATGTATGTTTTTTTGAAAAGACTAGTAAAATGAAGATATATGCACATACAAGTAAGGAATGAAAAATAAACAAATCTCTGGATGCTGTACAGATTTATAAGACTCTAATACAAAAATTTATGCCAATAAAATTGAAATCTTGGATGAAATTAACAGTTTTGTGTAACTATGTAAAATTTATTATGCAAAAAATGACTTAAAAAGAAAATATAAAAATGACCCATGGGGGAAAAAAAAACTTCCCATAAAAATATGGCCTAAAAGCTTTAAATAAAATACAAAAAAACTTTTTAATGGTAGATCTTTCTCATGCAGAGTTCAGGAAAAACAAAATAGAGGGACAAGTTTTCAACTCACTTTTTATGATGCTATTAAAATGTTAATACTATTATCTGCAAACACCCTAAGATGTCATAACCCTACTATGAATGGCACACTGGTGCGCTTGCCTTCCCGTATCATAAATGTTCTGGTGACCGCAACTCTGTCACTTAAGTTCATTATCTTATACTGAAGATCTGCTTTCTGACATCATTTTCCTGTGGAGTTAGCTGAAGTTCTTGTTTTGCATAAATAATCATTACTAATAATACCATAATCTTGGCAGTATGCAGGCTCGAGGTCTTAGCTTTGTTCTTGATTTTCTTTTCCCTACATTCCACTACCAAACTGATCATGAAATCTTAATTCAACCACAAAATGGATCTACAAAGACAAATGGTATTTACCTACATTGTTTCCTGGGGTAACTTGTCTCCAAAGGAGGTCCCCAATGAACCACTTCTGATATTCACATACTAGGTTGTTCCTTCCCACACTGAAACTGGCTGGCTGGCCCTTAGAATACCAATAGAATATGGCATCGGTGCTAATTCCAGGACTAGTCTTCAAGGGAACAGGCAGATCTCATTTTCTTTCTCTTAGAATGCTCACTTTTTGGAACTCTGTATCACCACATAAGAAGACTTGCCTTTCAGATGGACAGTCCACATGGAGAAAACTGTATGAAGAGGTCACATGGAGAGGGAGAGAGTTCTAGCAATTGCAGCATCTTTATCAATTCTATTCATGTTTTCATTCCCTGTCACCTTCTGACTGTTATATGAGGGGTATCACATGAGACCAGAAGAAAATCTGCCCAGTAAACCCAGAGAACCATGAAAAGAAAATAAATGAGGGTACTTTCTTAAGCCATTAGGGATAATTTATTTTGTTTTGTAGAATAGATAATGCAAACCATAACCTAAAAAAAAAATGTGTGAAAATGCTAACATTGCTTTACCTCACTGGAGTAAACAGCTGAAGCTGAGAGCAGGCCAGGGTGAGGCTCAGCTTACCTGGAACATATTTACAGCAGTTATTCTCTAAACATCCAAACACCCACACTCTACTATCCCTGAGTCCATGATCAGCTGGGCCTCTGATAGTGAGGTCCTTTGGGCTCCAAGCATAACTAATCCCATGTGCCTGTCAAAAACACACAAATCCTTCAAGACCAGGCTTCATAAATCCCTTTTGCTGTGAACCTCCCTCAAAGCTTCCAGGAGAATATGGTTTTTTCCACCTCTGTTTAATCATCAAATCATCTTGCCTCTCCTTAATGTGTGGTTGATTTAGTTTTATTTTACTGATCTCTTTAATTATTTTAAGAAGAGATCTTTTTGTTCTCTACTAGATCAAAATATACTTCATCCATACCTTTCAACAATGCCTTTCAGAAATAGTAGAATATTTGCTGAATGAAGAGTCTAAATCATCAATGGGCATCTAATTTTTTCAGGGTAAAATATGCTTGTGGGACTTAAAGCAAAATAATTGAGTTCTGTTTGGACAATGTTAATAAAGATCAGGCCAAGTGAAATGCAGGGAGTGTCTTTGGGGTTCAGATACATTTTCAAGTCTATTCTGGCACCACATTTTAAAGATTAGACAACCGTATTTATCAAATTTCTCTGGAAGTATTTTTCTGGTATTATTTCCCATTGACCTACTAAACCATTAAAATATCCTGATTTATAATATTATAACATTTTAGTGTCCTTGCTCTCTGCCTTTCATACCCAGGAGAGTCATGGCTCTCCTTTGTCCTTCTTCCAGTCTGCTTCTATTTCAGGGAATAGAATTGCAAAGCAAAGACTAAAGCATTCCATTCTCTCTGTGTATCTTATAATCATAAATAATAAAAATTAGAATAAAATGTAACATAAAACCCATGCTTAATTATAAATAAAAATAGACACTCATTTCTTAACACATGGGGACGAATCCATAAAGTACAGTGTGGTGATTGTGGGGGCGGGGTGGAGGCGAAAAGGGTATATATAGGGGATAAATGGTAACGGAAAAAATACAATAAAAAATGAACTGTTCAAAGTTTTATAAATTACAGTGTGAAATGCCCCCCTACTACCACCAAAGAATTATTTTACATGGGTAAAATAGTCTCAAACTTAAAACAGTGGTTTATAATAGTGATGAGTGAAGAAAATTGCATCAGCATCAATAACACAGCTGGTGACACCTCACAACACATAACAAGCTGTGTTGTAGTGCAGCAGCCGGAATGAGTGGGAGCTTAATAAGTGTTATCCCTGATAATAAATTAACATCATGTTTTGAATATGCACAGAAAATTGACCAACACAAGCAAAAAAAAAAAAAAATTTCCACTTTCCCCATGGAATTTTTCCTGGCAGTAAAACAAAGGAAATAATCACTTGACTCTTCTCACCTGGCACCAGGTACAATGCTGCTATATGAAAGCCTTTGGTTTCATACTATTTAAAGCAGCATCTGTATCACCCCAGAGATTGGTAGAAATGCAGAATCTCAGGCCCAGCCAGCACTGCTGAATCTGAATCTGTATTTGAAAAAGGTCCCCCAGGAAACTGGCTTGCACATTAAAGTTTGAGAAGCCCTGATCTAGTTCATCTCACTTGGTTTTCTCGTTTGATCCACTTCCCTACAGGGTTTTCTTGCCTGGATAAATCATTCTTTGCACAGGGCAAGTAGGCAAGTGGCTATTTTACAAGGAGAACAATATGTTCATAACCTGCCCTCGCTGTTACTTTCTTCTTCTAACATTGTACCCATCAATGCCTTCCCTGAGTCATCAAGCATGTTGGCCTGATTCAGGGCAAACCAAAAGATTTTCATCTCTCTGTGATGATTCATACCCTTTTCACTAGAGCACAGAGAAAAGAGAAGGCAATGTTGGCTGCTCTTACTCTTCCCTGCCAACTTCCCTATCCCCTGCTGACTTCAGAAATAGGGGCAATTAACACCCAGGGTGAGTTCAAAGAAGGCCCACTAGTATTTTTATCCACTTGCAAAATTATCACAGAACCTTCCCACTTTTAGTAGAGTCATAGTTGTGGCTTTAAACAGACACACTGCTATCCAGAGGTCTGAACTATTACAGATGTAGAAATGGTTGAATTTCCAGAGCAAAAGACAGCCTATGACCTTGGTTGTTTTTAAGGAAGAAGACATTATCATGAACTATAGTTGACAATGTCAAGTTCATGTAAAATGATACAGAGCTTGACTAAAGCTATGATTTACTTTAATACCTCTAAGATTTTTTTCTGAAAAGGAAATTAACATGTTTCTGATATAGAAGAGCGAGCTTTTAAGAAACCAATCCTCCCATAAAGAACGGTCATCGGTCCTGCCAAAATACAAAACAAACAAACAAACAAAACCCCAAAAACCTAATGGAAAGATCTTGAGAGACCTGGAGACTAAAATGCAGGTATGTTGCATAATATTCCATCATGTAAATGTACCATAATTTTTTGATCCATTCATTTACTGATGGGCACTTAGGTTGCTTCCAGAACTTGACTACTGTAAATTGTGCTGCTATGAACACCAAAAAAAAAAAAGAAAAAAAGAAAAAAAGACAGGCATGTTTTGGGGGAGAGTTGAGACTTGAAGCAAGTGACCTGCACAGTTCCTTTCATTGCAGCTTTACCCTGAGGAGAAGCTGATGTGATAGTTAAAGCTTTGATTCTCTCTCTGTCTCTCTCTCTCTCTCTCTGTCTCTTTCTCTCTCTCTCATACACACACACACACGTCATCCTTTTTTCCAGAGAAGTCAGAGATAGGAGCCCTAACATAACCACGATCACCAGAGAGTGATAGAAGAACCCCAGAATGGAGAGAGTTAGAGAAAGAAATCCCTGGATGATCCCCAAGTCAGGCTTACACAAGGATAATTGAAAGCAACTAAAACTGAGGTTTAAATAACTGCATGGAGAACAGAGCCATTCACTGACCCTCACAGGTATGATGGTCTGCAATTTTCATTTATCTAAAATAATTGTCTGACAGAACAAAACTATCAGTAGTTGTTGGAATAATATAACAATCTAGATATTCCACAACACGACATTCATAATATCCAGTATCTAATACAAAAATCACTTAGTGTACTAAGAGCCAGGAAAATGTAACTCACTTCCAAAGGAAAAGACAATTGATACAGGCAGACCCTGAGATTACCCAGACACTCAACCATTAGACGAGGACTTTAAAGCGGCAATTTTAACCATGACCCGTGAGGTAAAAGAAAACACACTTCTGTTGAATGAAAAGACAGAAACAGCACATAAGTAGGATGGAAATGTTAGAAATAAAAATATAAAGATTTCAAATAAAAAATACACTGAATGAGCAAAATAGCAGAATAGATATGAGGAAGAAAGAGTTAATAATCTTGAAGCTAGATCAATAGAAACATAACATTTGAAGAAGTGAGATAAAGACACTAGACAAAAGTATGAAAATAGCCTAAAAAATCTATGGGGGTGGTTTCAAATATACAAGTATTTGTCTCAGAAGATGAAGAGGAAAAATGGGGCAGAATGAGATCTTTGAACACATAATGACAGGAACCTTCTCAATCTGTTGAAAGACATACATTTATATATTCTAAAAGCTTAGCAAACCTCGAATTGGATTAATTCCAACATCCATGCCTGGGCATGTCACAGTCAAATAGAAAAAAAGCTAAAGAAATTTGTTCTGACAAGGCAATACGGCAAGAAATAATAAAGGAAGTTCTTCAGGCTGAAGAGAAACTACACTGAAGAAAAACTGAGGTCTTCAGAGATGAATGAAAAGCATGCGTGGACAATTATAAAAGACTAGTTTATCTCATAATGTATTTAAAATGCACATGACTTTAAAGAAGAAAAAATTTGAGGAATTTATAATATATTTAAAGGGCTAGAGCTAAATAGTCAATAAAAAATTAAAAGAGAATTATATAAAATATTCATAAGAAAGTAGGAAAATAAAATAGAGATAACAAACTATAAAAATAAAATAAAAATAAATGTAGACCTAAGTCCAAACATAAAACTAATTCCATTAAATGTTACTAGACTAAATTCTCCAGTTAAAAGAGATGATCAGAATGAATACAAAAGCGAGATCCAACTGCATGCACAGAAAACGTTTAAGCAAACAGAAAAACACATAATACAAATAAGAAGGCTGACCTATACATATTAATATTACATGAAATAAACTTTAAGACAAAGAGCATTATCCAGGATGAAGAAGTACATTGCTTAATGATAAAAGAGTCAATATAGCTAGAAGATATATCAGTCATAAATGTGTATACATGCCTGAAAAGCCTCAAAATGCATAAAGCAACAATTGACAAAATTAAAAAATACACAACTGAACAATGATAGTAGGAAATTTTAGCATCCTCTCTCAGCAATTGGCAGAAAAAAAAAGAAAATTTTAAGACAGTAAAGAGAATAAAGAGGATCTGAAAAACTGATGAATGAATAAAGAAAAGGTGATGTATCTATAAAAGGGAAGATTATTCGGCCACGAAAACGAAGTCCTGATATATGCTATAACATGGATGAATCTCAAAAACTTGATAAATAAAAGAAGTCATTCACAAAAGACCATATGAAATGATTCCATTTATATGAAATGTCCAGAACAGCAGATCTATAGAGATTAATAGTTGCTTAGGACTGAGAGAAATGGAGGGATGTGGGGTGATGGCTACATGGTATTGGGTTTCTTTCTGAGGTGATAAAAGATGTTCTAAAATCTATGTTGATGATGTTTTCACATATCTGTGAATACAATAAAACCAATGAATTGTACACTTTAAATGGTTAAAGTGCATGAATCATATATCTTAATAAAGCTGTTTTTAAAAAGCAAAAACCAAAAATGATACAGAGGATTTGAATATTATCAACCCATTTTGACTTAATGATATATTTAAAACACTACACAACGCATGCATAACCTTCCTTCATGCCACATGCAGGTACCTAACCTCTTTTGTGTGATAGGACCAAGGACAGATCCAGGGAGTGCTCAGATAACTAAGACACAATCACTGGTTACGCAGCAGTGCTTCCCAGTGAAAGGTTCTGAATTTTTGTGGGAAAAGTTCTGCTTGTTATAATGATGGCAAGATTCCATTCGCATATAGGGGACAGAGGCTCAAGATGTTGAATATTAAGCGGGTTATTGGATATATCACATGGGAAGAAATATCCCTTATCCCACATGACTTTCCAACCTGTAATAGACATTCATATAGTAAAAGCTTTTTTTTCCCTCCTGGCATTATCTGAATACAGACATTAACCAATAAACACAAAGAATTTTCATTCAGTTTAATTTTTACAGAGAATTCTCCAAGAATTTAACTATCACAAAAATCAAGGGATAATTATGCTTTCATTTGGGTTATTTTTGGAGAAGAACTTACCAATAGTTCCACAGAACAAATGTCACATACAATAATGACTTTTTGATATTTGAATCACCAGCAAAACGCACCTGCATTGTTTTGCACAGGTGGCTATCACATTCATAATGATTCTATTATAGAGGCCAGTGCTTTACAATTCTAGTTGTCTTGGCATATGATCATGCCCAAATATTTACAAATAGAAATAAATATTTTATTATAAATTACTTTCACTGCATTTTTTCACATATTATAGGTAGGGCATTGTGTGGATTTTTCAAATTATGAGTGGAGGCGAGTTTCATCGCAGGACAGAGGAAGGTGCATGACAAGACAAGTTGTTAAATCTGAGGGAGCAGCGACCCACTGATCTAGAGGAAAGGTGAGCACACAAATAATTACAAAGGCATGCCCGGCTGGTATAGCTCAGTGGACTGAGCACAAAGGCATGAAACATTTGCTGAAATGGAAGAATGGACAATGCAGAGAAGGTGTATCGGTTTCCTGTTGTTACTGTGACAAACTACCACAAACTTAGTGGCTTAAAACACAGAAATGTATTCTCTTGTAGTTCTGGAGACCTGAACAAAATGAGTTTTACTGGGCTCAAATCAAAGTGTTGGCAAAGCTATACTCCCTCTGGAGTCTCTAGAAGAGAATCCATTTCCTTGCCTTTTCCAGCTTCTAGGGGCTGCCTGTATTTCTTCCTCCATCCTTAAGACGCATCACTCCAATCTCTGCTTCTGCTATTGCACTGCCTTCTTCTCTAAACGCTAATCTCCTGCCTCCCTTTTACAAGAACATGTGACTACAGTTAAGGCCACGTGTACAATCCAGGGTAATCTCCTTATTTTACAATCTTCAGCTTCATCATACCAGCAAAGTCATGCCTGTCCTACAGAGTAAGATTCGCAGGTTCCCGGGATCAGGGCCTGGACATCCTGGGAGGGCGTTATTCAGCCCCACCCCCGACCCGCCACCCACCCCGGGAGATGTAAGAAGGTCTGCCCAAGTCACCCTGGACAGTGAAGAAAAGTCTCATGAAGTAGAAGGTTTTAGTGTAAGGCCTAGTGAGCATTTGGCTCACAAAAAATTAATAATAACAACAACAAAGTAGGGGAGGGACCAGACAGAGTTTGGGATGGAAGGGTTTTTCCTGGAATGAAGAAAAGTAAGGGAAACATGTAGGGAGGCATGAGAAAAAGTGCCACGTTTGAGGAGAGGGTGGTAAGTTCAACGGTACTGCAGCTGAAGACAAGATGGACTGCGAAATGGGTCTCACACAACTCTGCAGGAAATACAAAACAAAATTTAATAGTTTTTTTTTTCTGTAGACAACCATGAATTATTGAGGAATTCTATGCAGGGCAGAGATACAATCATCTTAGAAAGATCACGCAGATGGAGGCCACTTAGGCAGGAGGCTGGTAAGCACACTGGACAGTCGTCCTGGTCAGAGATAATGAGGACCCAGATACTACCCTCTACATATGCCTTTTCTTTTCTTTTTTTGTTATTTCTATTTTCAAATAATCCTCTTATTTACAGTCCTGTGTCTTTTAATGACAATGCATGAATTGTGGAGTTTTCTTTTTTAAACTCATTATTTCAGGATTTTAATATGCTGAGGGTCACACAGCATGTCACAGCAGCTATGAAGAGAGAGAGTGGTAACAGGCCAATTCTCAGAAACCTCTGGGAAAATAAAAACAAATCTCAGTCTCAGAAGGATACACATTGCTGGACCTTTGGCCGACTTGATGGGAAATCACCTTTGAAAACTTTAATTTCAATACCAAAAGTCCAAAAGGGGGGGTTTCTTCATATCATTGTATTTTTTAAGTGCTGTACTGTTTTGACTTAGAAAATTTAAAAGAGGAAAAATCTGTATTACAATGTTCCCATTAACAGCATCAGAGAATTAAAATATGACTGCATTTGAAAAACCTCCAGAGGTCTGTTGTACTATTCCTTTTGTGAGAAAATTAAGGTTTAAAGTTGGAAAACTTGTTCTTGGCAGACAAATTTTTCATTTATTCAACATGATATTAAAAAGCACACTTCCGAGTCTAAAGTAAAATTAAGCTCCCAGAGCCCCCCTTTTCATGCATAAAGTTGGGTTAGTAAAAATGTTTTGCATTCTCCTCAATGGGTGTAAATTTTTCCCAATGCACAATAATGGATCATTACTTACCATTCCCAACTGCTTCCCACTATCACTGGAATGTAACTTAAAATAAACAAATAATATAGGCCTCTTCACAAAACTCCCTTCTTCTCGTCCTTTCTTTCACTTTTGTTCCTTTCCCTCTAATTTATTTTTAATCTGACTAGTAAAATTAAACTAAATAGCAGTCACTGAGGACGCAGTTTGGGATTGGAGGTATTCACTATTTCTTCTGATCCTGCAGAGTCCACATTGCCCAGGAACTCACTCTGCCGCATTCAACGACAGGGAGGTCAGACAGCAGCTGTAGCGTCAAAGTATCCGGAAGAGCAACACCAATATCACCTGGGACCTGAGAGAAATGCAAAGTCTTAGACCCACCCCAGATTTACTGGATCAGAAATTATGGGGGTGGGACTTAAGTCATCTGTGTTTTAAAGGATTCTTCCAGATAATCCTGATACACCCTAAAGTTTAATGAGTGCCATCACAGACAACACAAAGTATCTCAGACTGTCCTCTGCAAACTGAGATAATAATAATGACAACTACACAGCACTGCTGTCATGCTTAAATCGAATGATATTCTGAAAAGTAGTTAGCAAAAGGATTGGAAAGTATAACAGGTGCTAAATACATATTTGTTCAGACAAAATGATTTTGTACCTGCTGATTATAAGGCATGGAGTAGGCACTGAAAGAATGAGAATCAGAAATAGACTTCAAGCAATCATTGGTCTGGGCCAGGGAGGGGTAGGATGTGAGTAACGTGCAGAACAATAATGGCAATTAGAAAACAAGTGACCTAATGAAAGTGCAGGTAAAGGACTGGTGTGGGAGGGATTAGAGTGGGAGGCCACATCTGGATAGAGGGTATGGTTGAGGGAAGCTCTAAAGCCTTGGTAAGACCCTTAGAAACAGGAATATGAAAATTAAGAAACCTCAGACTTCTGAAATGGCTTGTACAGAGATAGGCAACTTTTAGCAAATATCTACTATGTATGGAACAATAGAGTGAACAATCTAGTGGTGAAAATAGACTATCAGAAGTTAAGCAAGAAGAAAGTGTAGGTAGTCCAAAAGAGAGGTATTTGACCACTATAAGAGGTCCAGCAAGAAGAAATTATTTTGGAGCATCCCAAATTAAGGCTGCCTCTTCTACCTCCATGAAGTCTCTAACAGGACTATCAAAAAAACAAAAACTGTTGGAGTGGGAATTGTCTGTACAATGTTGAAAGAAAATATCCATCGTGACTTACAATCAGATGTTCTTTTACCTTCTGGGTGACACCAATAAGCAAGCTTGCCCTTAATCTTCTCCAGAAAAATGAAAAAAAGGAGATAGATCATATAGGTATATCAAAAGAGCAAGTAGGAAAGAAATAAATAACAGGGGTTAGACATTACATGTTCTCTTCTCTAACTGCAAAAAGAGAGCCTATCTCTGGAAAGACTGAGAGCATTTTGGATAGGTACTTATATATAATAATCATGCATAATAATAATTTTCACTTGATCTGCTTCCTATAAGAAGGAAATATGGAGGTTAGGAGGCTCTCAAGCCCCATGCAAGGGATTTTCTTAAGTGTCTACCTTAATAGAAATTTACGGCAAAGAAGACTGCTTCAGGTTGTACAGATAGTAAACAGCAACTTTTCACCAGCTGGTTCCATGTGAAATGCAAGGATAAAAAGATGTTTCCAAAATTTAAGCTCTAGATGCTATAATTTCCATTGCTAAAAATATGAAACATTAGAAGTTTAAAGAATCCACTCACAGATCATCACAATTAAAACTTTCTGATATTAAAATGTTACATTTAGTTCAGTTCATGACTAAGGGGATGAGACAGTATGGTGAGTCTGCAGAAGTCAAAAATAACAAGATATCATAAATTCACAGAAGTGAGGGAAATCTAGGATCAGTGTTTGGTTTGGGGGATGCATCCACTGCAGGTAGACCAGAAATTGTTTTTAATATACCATCCATTGGGATCCAGAAATAAAGCCTGAGGTGAGCTAGGCTGAAAGGTCAGTTTTGAGACCCCCCTAAATAAATTTAGGCCCCATTAAGTGAGACAACTATAATGGGTGAATTTAGGAGGGTAGGGAACCCACACAGGGAAACAGTAAGGATACTTACTATTCAATCTTTCTCCCCCTAAGAACGATTTTTTTCCCCTTCCCCTGGCTCCTAGAAGGTAACCTCTAAGGCCTTGGCATGTCCTGTTTAATAAAAATGTGCTTGTTTGGTTGGTATTCTTGAATAATGTCAGTCCATGTTAACAATGTAATTTATGGTGAAGGCCCTGAATCATGCAGGAGCAACTTGAGTCCTGGAGAGGCTGGAGACAAGGCCAGTCACACAGAGAGCCAGCCATGTCTGTACGACTTCCCCTCAGTGGAATCTCTGGTCCTCAAGGCTCTGGTGTGCTCCTTGGGTACACAGTGCTCCGCACATGTTGCCACACATCACTGCTGGGAGCAATGGCATCAGCATGGCTTCGCTGGGAGAACACAACTAGAAGTTCGTGCATAAAACTCCCCTGGATCCTACCCTTTTAATCTGTATCCTTCTGTTGTAATAAACTGTAATCATGAGTTTTAACAACTTTTCTAAGTTCTGTGGGTCCTTTCAGCAAATCATGAAAAATAAGGGTAGTGAAGGCATCCACCCAGATTCCACATTTCTCTGTTGTCTTTGCTATGAGAGAAATAAGAAAAACTGTATTCATCAAGAATTACTAACCTAAGTCTGATACATGTGGATTTGAAGCCAGAATTTATAATAACTCCTAGTCTGAAAAATCCACAAACTCCAACTTAGTTTAAATTTGGCCTGGATTGGTGACTGTCCTGAGGTGCCTATCATAACTAAATAAAATACCTTTTTGGAGGAACACTCTTAAGGCCTGGTCTTAAGTGTCATGGAAATTAAAGTAGGAGATAATGTTGAAGAAGGTGTGATTATTGCATTTGGCCACCTGAGAAGGTTCCAAGTAACCATATTGAAGCATTTTATTACTTCTTTACACTTTTTTTGATATACCTGATCAAAGTGACTTTCTCTAAAGGAAACTTTATTTCCTTGCGTTGAGATGAATTTCAAACAGAGAGAGGAGCTGTGGTCAGGTTCTGCCTTGTTACGGGAGTGAATTTTCCCCACGACTTACACAGCACTCAACAACCAGAAATTTCCTTTCCCATAATGTCGCACCCAAGATGTAGCTGTGGCTTTGGGAGATCAGAATAATATAAGCTGACACTAACAGCATAAAAAGCAAAGGTGATCAAGCTTGGGTATTTTGTTACTGTTGGTTATTGTCATTGTTTTTTGACGATGATTATGATATCACAAATTACATTGGAGAAAGTAGGCACAGAAAACTTCATCCAAATATAGTAAATTCTTTGTAGTGTTCATCCTTAGATGGATACAGGGTAGGATAAATGGTAGAGCAATTTTTGAAGCTTTGAAAATGAGCAGAAAAGTGACAAGTGAATTTAATATGATTTTAGTCCAAAGCAAATATCTAAGAAAATTTTAAATTGAACTCTTTAGGGAGTGCTGGGCTCAAAACAATCAATTATGATTCAGGAATGAAAGCAAAGCGTTATCATAAATACTTACTGAAGATGAAGCTTTATGGAGGGAAAGGCAAAAAAAGAAACCCATAAATCATCTAATGCTCAGAAGCAAAAATTGTTATTGTCTTTTACAATATGATGGCAGTTCTAATACTGTATAGTTTATGGCATTCTGATTACTTTAACTTCAAGACATAGAGCAGCTTAGAGGATGAGCACACTTGTGGTAGGCTAAAAATTATTTTTGTTAGTTTGTTTCACTTGCTTGGCATCTCTTTGGGGAAATTATGTTACATTTTTACAATGTGTAGTTCTGGTAGAGTAAACTTAAATTAATCCCATACCATCTCTATCGTGAGGATCTGCTTATGACCCAGTGTGATCCAATTAGCATCCAATGCCACAGTGACCGATCCAAAGAGGGATATGAAACACAATTCAAACCAATGAGTTTTCTACATGGCTTGTAGTTACACTATAGGAAAAGAAACCTGGTCTTTCACCTGGATCACTTATGGAAACACCAAGGGAGCATAAAGTTGCCAGTGGCTAACTTTACTATCATATGGATATTGCTTAACTGGGAATGAAAAAAACACACAGATAAGCACAGCCGAGAGCAATAGGAAATGTGGGAGATTTCTGATGACATGATTTAAACTGCCAGATAGAGTTCTGGCCAGGATTCCAAATTACATGTGTCAGTCAGTTCCCATTATCCTGACTAAATACACAATTTAAAAGTAATGATTTTCAGTCTTCCAAAGGGATACAGTATAACCAGAAAGTCATGAAGGACCAAAATAGTGTAAAACTGGACTGGATTTATTCAACAGATTTTAGAAACTAGTGCTATTGACTGAAATCCCTCTCCACCAAATTTTGTGATGAATTAACATCTATAAAGTGTGAAATAAACATGCAAATTCCATGGCCCAAAGAGGTCATGCCAACTAAAAATATCTGTCATAAAAGCATTAGTTATATTTATGGATGTTCATTTTACAAGTGTGTCTTAACAGGGAAACAAGACTTATTTGGGTATTTCTTAAAAAAAAAGTTAAGTCTATTGTCAGAGACAGAATTTGGGTTTGCTCTCATACATTAATTCATTAATTCAGTAAATAACTATTAAGTACCTACTATGGTGCCAGGGAATGTGCTTGACTCTAGAGATGAATGATAACAGATACATTTACCGGTTTCAAGGGGCTCTCCCTCTGGGAGAGAATATAGGCATATTTTCAATAAACATTATTGAATGCAAGTATTTTTGAGTAAATACTAGAAATGGTGGTAGAACAAAGGAAGAAAAAATATAGTTTACTTGGACAAAAGAAGACTTTTCTTCTTTTGTCCAAGTCCTCTTTTGACTTTTCTTCTTAGGCTTCACAGGAGAAATAATAAAGACCTAACTTCTTGAGAAATAGGAAAGTTGGTCAGGCAGGCCAAGTATGGGAGGGAAGGAGCAATCTGAAGTGGTCTATGGCTGGAGAGGCGCGCTGGGGGCAGTGGGGTCTGGGGGAGTTGTATGGGGTGGCAGTAGAAGGAGCTGGAGAAATGGCCCTGGGTCATGAAAAGCTGGACTTGCTTGCAAAGAGCATGAACCTTACTCTATATGGCATGGAGCTGTGAAAGTATCTGAATCAGTGGAGTACTCTGAATCATGAATTTGACACATGTGATAGTTCTACTCTTCAGTTGTTTGGATTCTACGGCTTCTTATTCTTCCCAGGAAGTAGAAGTGTTGGGTTTTCTGCAGCTGGCAGTCCAATCGGCTTCTCCAGATCTTATTTTGGAGGATGTCATTATCTAGAAATGATATCTTGATAGTATATTTCTTTGTCTAGAGGGCCTACTTTGATAAAACAGGTAAAGAAAATTAGTGTTTGATCCACATGATTATGCATATTATTTTCATGCTGTCAATTAAGGAAACTCTAGCCTGTATTCTACCTCACGATCTAAGGTTGGTGTTTCCCCTCAACAATCACAGTGAGGTTCCCCATGAGTTCTGTCACTAATAAGTCCATTCTGGGGGCACAAAGAGGGTGAGGAGAAAACCCTCACATCAGGAGATAATTTCCCCGGCCTGAAATATGTTTCCTTTTAAGCCCCTCTTTATAAGGGGAGGAGATAGGAAGTGCTCTGGTCCTAACTTATTTCTTCCAACAGTTTTCAGTGAGAGAAAGCAAAGCTGAAGGAGTTATGAAGTACAAGGTGTTCAGTCATTAGGCACTTGGAAGTGTCCACTGAGGTGGGACTTGTCTACAAAATTTAGGGGGTCTGGTTGGTTAAATAAATTAAGAGGTAGAAGTTAATACGAAAGGCCTTAGTTCTAGGCAAGCAGCTTCTTCACCCTGCCTCTGCCACTGACTGGGTGTAAATAACTATATTTGAGGAAATATTCTGCTCCTGACATTTTGAAATAATTTCCTAGCAGTTTATTTTAATCCTTCCCCCTCCACTCCTTTTTTTAAAAAGCACTTTTATGTCATCAGCCTGTATATACTGAGCTTTTGTGAGCATGAAAAGATCCAGATGATATGCTTTATCTGTAGTTTTTGTCAGGCTTCCTCACTCTGCTAATAGCTTTGAATCTTCACTCATCTATACTACTGAGAATTTAAATTGGAAATTTTTACTAACAACCCATTTGTCTCAAATTTAATTGTTCAGTTTTTTTTTAATCCAGTAAGAAAAATAAGAATTTAAATGGTATGAAGAGAAGGAATGAAGAAGCATCTTCTCCTGGAGATAAGACACCCAAGTTCAGGTAGTTCATCCAAATGAAAACTGTTCCATCCTCTCAGATTCTACTTTACTGTTTTAGTTTCAAGTTTGTGGAGAATATAGAGAGTAAAGTACATACTAGTGGGTAAATCATAATGTCACTTGATGAAAAGGAGCCTGTTTTCAGGACAGGAGAGAATATTGTGAGGTGAGGACAGTGGGGATTTTCCCCCCACGGAGATAACGGAGATTATGGAAAGACTGTGATGTGGTGGGATATACCAATCTAACTTACTTTTACATTTAAAGTAGAATAGGAATTTTCTGTGTCATCCTCCCACCTCTTACCATAGATGTTTATCAGTTCGTTTAGACGCTATGTGGTAAACCAGTAATTGCACTAGATAGGGCCAAGACATTTTCATTCTTGCCCCACCTCACTCTGTGATATATGACCACAGGAAAATCACAAATCCTGTCTGAATAACAGTGTTCTCTTCTGTTTCAGTGGTTCTTTAAGATATCCCTAGAATGCACTGCCCACTGACAGACTAGACAATCAATCAGACAATGGCCAGACTGTATGTAAAAATGGGATTCTGATCCACAGTTGCAACAATCAGCCCAGAAGTCAACATAATATATACAGTTATAAGTCCAAGATGTCTAACTACTATCTCTGTCAAATAGTCCAGAAAGCCAAATGATAACCCCTGTAACTGTGGGTCAAAACACCCAGGACTTGATTAACAACCAATGACTTCTCTAGTTTTTCCCACATTTCTAACTTAGGACCAAGAAGAGAAAGCCATATACTCACCCCTAACCACACCCCTAACCAATCACATTGCAAGCCCTGCTTCTAGTTAGCTGCCTATGGCTTTTGCATGCCAAAGCTGCCTCCAATCAGGGCATACCTGAGACTTTCCATTTCTTTTCCCCATAAAGCTTCCATGCTACTCTGCCTTCCTCTGCCCGCCTCTGCCCCTCTGCCAAATGCAAGTAATGATAGCTGACTTCCTTGCTTTAGCAAACTTTGAATGAAAAGCCTTTGCTCTTATAGGTGAAGTCATATGGTATTTGTCTTTCACTGACTGGCTTATATCACTTAGCATAATATTCTCTTTACATGTGGAAGTGGGTGGTGGAATGAGTGGAGGGGGCAAAGGGGGAAAAATTGGGACAACTATAATAGAATCACAATTTTAAAAAAGCCTTTGCTTGTTCTCATTTGGGTGAATCTTCACTTAGTTCCACACCACTGTTTAGCTTCCAACCCCATCCACAATCAGCTAGTCTAAGAACCTCATAAATTGTCTTCCCTCGATATCATTCTTCCAAACTGTCTTCCATATCAGTGACCAAGTGATTGAAACATATGACAGTTGAATTATATCAAGCCTGTTTTAACACTTTCATTAACCTTAGAATAAGTTTTAAAAGTTTTACCTGGACTAATTTGGTCTCTTCTTGCATGTCTACCTCCTTCTTTTGACACTCAACTCTATCTATGATAACATGATAGGAAAATTCTTGGTGTTCTCAAAATGGGCCATATTCTGTCACTTCAAGGCCTTTGTAAGTGCAGATTTCTCCACCTGAAATGTTGTTCTTCATTTTCTTCATGTGATAAATTCTAATACCTCCTAAAGTTTAGCATAGCCATATTCTCCTTTGTGAAGCCTTCCCTATTTTTGCCAGTTTATGCTGCCATCAACCAAACATGTATTTTCATTTTATGTGATTTGCTTAGACATCTTTATTCAATTCAATGTTAGTTTTTGCAGTTTTGGTTCCTGCTCCATACCTGGCATATTATAGATACTCAGTCAATATTAAAATTATGAATGAATGATTGAAAGAATGGATTTTTACATAGATGAGCTCCCATATGTGCCTAAGTCAAACTCATAGGACCTAATTACTTTTCTTTGGTGGCATTTGTATTAGTATTTGTATTTGTATTTGTAAAGTAACCCATTAACTCCTACGATGGGCCAGGTAAGGTGGTAGCTGTTTTCTAATTATGATTTCTTTACCTTTACAATAATTATGCAGGATTAGGTATTATTTGCTCCCTTTTATAGATGACAAATCTAAATTTTAAAGATGTTGAACAACTTGTCCAAGGACACATAGTTAATAAATAGTAGAACTGATATTTGAAAGCAGATTAGTATAAAAATCAACATTGAGATCTAAGGAGGACATGGAAATTTACCTTCTCATATTAAAATCATAGGACTGATAGCTATCACCTGCTTTAAGCCAAATACATGTTACAAGTAAGGAAGCATAGTGGAACTAAGTCAGAATAGAACTAGATATACAGTTGGTAGTTATTATTCATGGATTCCATATTTGTAAATTTGCCTGGTCCCTAAAATTTATTGTAACCCCCAATCAGTACTCACCACATTCCATGATCATTTTTGGATATGTGCAGAACAGCAAAAAATTTGAGTTTCCTGACACACACATTCCCAACTGAGGTTGAACAAGGCAATCTGTGTCTTCTTGTTTGAGCTCTCACACTGCAAACACATGTCTTTAAAATATATAATTGTATTTATTTTATAGAGCAGAGCAGTTTTAAGTTCATAGCAAATCTGAGAGGAAGGTGCAGAGATTCCTACATACCCTGTCCTCTCAGATGCATAGGCTCCTCCATTATCAACATTCCCTGCTAGAGTGGTACCTTTGTTACAAAAATGAATCTACATTGACATGTCATTATTACCAAGAGTCCATAGTTCACAATAGGGAATACCCTTGGCATTGCATATTCTATGGGTTTGGACAAGTTCATAATGGCATGTGTCCACAATTGAAATATTACATAGAGGACTTTTATTGCCCTAAACAATCCTCTGGGATCTGCCTGTTCATCCTTTCCTCCCCTCTAACCCCTGGTAACCACTGATCTTTTCCTGTCTTCATAGTTTTGCTTTTCCCAGAATGTCACATATGCATAGTTAGAATTATACAGTTTGTAACATTTTTAGATTGGATTTTTTCACTTAGTAGTACGTATTTAAGTGTCTTCCAGGCATTTTAATGGCTTGATAGCTCATTTTTTCTAGTGCTGTAATATTTCTAATGCAGTAATATTTCATTGACAGGATGTACCACAATTTACTTATCCATTCAACTACTGAAGGATATCTTGGTTGCCTCCAAGTTTGGCAATTCTGAATAAAGCTTCTATAATCACCTGTGTCAATTCTTTTATGTAAATATCAAGAAACATGATTTTGGATCATAAGGTAAGAGTACGTTTAATTAGAAACTGCCAAGCTATCTTCCAAAGTGGCTGTACTATTTTTGTATTCCCACCAGCAATGAACAAGAGTTCCTGCTGTTCCACATCCTCACCAGTGTTAGGTGTTGTCCGTGTTCTGAATTTTTCTCCACTTAACAGGTGTTTAAACATGGCCGTTTTTTGTGGACTATTTAGTGCCAAATTTTTCTCATTTATGTGCTTTTTCTTGGTGATTTTACTGTTTAAAATGTCCCCCAAGCACACTACTGTTCTTCTAGAGTTCTAAAGTATGACAAAACTATAATATGCCTTATAAAGAAAATACATATATTATATAAATTTTGTTAATACATGAGTTATAGTACTCTGGGCCATGAGTTCAATATCAATGGATCAACAATATGTATTAAATAATGTGTCTTTAAGCAGAATCACACAAAAAACAAAGTTACGTATTGATTGGTTGATAAAAAATGTTGTAACTAGATGTTCACAAGAGTCTAACCTTATATTTCCTCTAGGACTAATGTTTTCTTATTCATGAATTTAATGTTCCCAGCAATATTATATAACTAATGTGCATAATAATTGACTGTATTCTCTATGGCCTGTAGTATCATTTGCAGCTTTAGACTTCATTTTCTCTGTGAAGAAAGGAAGAGTAAAAAGTAAGAAATAAGAATGCGTGATTTTTCTTCTGCTTAAGAGGTCTTAACTGAGGAAAATGTCCAAGTTTGCACATCATAGTCATTAATGCTCTTCAAAGACTATTTCTTCCTTTCTTCTTCTCTGGGATCCAATAGTATTTTACTTCCTGGACTGTAGTTGTTGGCTGGATATTTTGAGTTCTAAAAGAAATTACTTCCAAAAGATTCTTCAATCGCTCATGGAGACACTCCAGAGCCCTCTATCTCTCTGCCTAGGCAACTTACAACATTTAAGATGATGGATGTTCTGATAGCCTATGTCCTTGAGTAAAGGTGACATGAAGCACTGCCATCAGTTAACCAGCAATAGGCATGTAACATGAAGGAGAAAAAAAAAATTTGTTCTCTTAAGCCCCTGCTGTCCAGGGATTTACTTCTTCAGGTATTATAACTTAGCTTCTTCTAACTAACACAAGAATTATTTCAACCATTCAATGGAGATGGTTGTGTTCTAAGCAGAACCCAAAGAATATAAGGGATCTTGTTAAAAATTCAGATTCTCGACCACAATCCCCCATATTGTGGTAGAGGAAGTCTGACATGCACCACAGAAATCTTCATCTAACAATCCTCCATTCCTAGGCTCCTAATAACGGTGATCCACAGATCACACTTAAAAAACATAGCTTCAATTATCTGGGTAATTATAAATTATTAAGGTCATTTTATAAAGGGTTACCTTTTAGCACAGATCTGGATGCACAGTGACTGATGGAACCCACCTTTTGTGCTCATACTGACATATTTTCCAACTCTTTCATTGAAAGATAAAGACATTTTTAACACACTTTTATGATTTCTGCCATTCAATCCCGGTAGTCTCTGCTATTAGTGTGTCCCTGAGATAGTTTCAGTAATAACAGAAGTGCAGCAAATGTAATACCATTCTTTACAGCCACTGAGCAGACTGTTAAAGGCGAGGTAAAGACAAACCCCTTATCCAGTCGGAGCAACAGAGAGTGAGCTTCAGATAATCAGGGTGTGATTGCATGAACTAGAATTGAGCCAGGAAGTAAAGGCCAACAACAAGGAAGAGGAATGGTTTACATAAAATACATAACTTATCCTTTTTGTATTTTACCTAGAAACATGCCTTCAAAATAAATGGTACATTACCCCACATTCACCAGGAAAAACTTAAATGCCAAAAGTCCTTAAAACAGAGAACTCTTCTTATGGAGCTACACATTCTACTTCACCTATGCAAAGTAGGACACCTAAATAACACCTCAGAAGAATGAATGGCATTTTCAACAATATTTTCCAATTTCTTTTTCTTGCTACGTTTTGGTTTTTATTGCGCCTGAACAGCCTAATTCTGCAGAACTGCTTTAGAGATAATAATGATAGCATACCCATTCCTTAATCTCCCTTGCACAAATGTGCTCTCTGTTGGGGGCATTTGAGACACACCTTTTCCTTTCTTTATTAGGGAGAGTTTCTTTCTTGACTGAGAAGTACTGATGACATTGGTTACATTCTCTGGGTCTACGAGTGGTACACCCCATGCTGCCAGGCTGTTCCTATTCATCCTTGGCAATGTCTCTTGTCTTGGCTTCTGTCACACTGTCTTCTCCTCCCTGTAACTTTGTCCCTACTTGGGGACAGCATTCAAGTTCTTTCCTATGTGCTCTTCATTCCTCAAAAAACCATAGGAAGTGGCTAATTACCAGAAATTAGAAGATATCTAGTGATGTTCTGCTACCAATTAATCTATCAGAGCTGCACTTTGGTCTAGCCATATATACTTCTACATTGTTACGTATGGAGTATTTGTATAGCTTGGTATCATGCTTTTTCACATTATATAATGCTTATTTTAGTTAATTTTTTATTTCATCTTTATTGTATTTTTCCCATTACCATTTAGTTCCTTTATACTCTCCTCCCCCCAGCCATCACCACACCGTTGTCCATGTCCATGAGTCCTTTTTCATTTTTGCTCAATCCCTCCACCCCCTAACCTCCTCTCACCCCCAGCTGTCATCCTGCTCTCCACAACACTGCCCCCTGCCACCTGGAACGAGCCATACTCCTCATCTCCACCCTTTTAGCAGGCCTGCTTGGGCACAGGGTAAACATCTGATACAAGGGGATCCTGTCCATAAGCTGGGCTACAAATCATATCCTGGATAACGTGAACTGAGCACACACAAGCAGAGTTAAGCAGAAAGTGGTGGATAACAAAATAGTAAGAGCACACAGATGTGTGACCCAGTCTACAGAGAGAATCAGATGGAAGGAGTACACCTCCTATGTACCTTCTTCATGCATACATAGTAGAACAGAACTTTCCAAACACCTTGTGGTTAAGTGGGGGCAGTGACAATTTTTTACTAGTGGGTTAGGAAGGAAAGTGATCATTACTTCTTGGCAGAATATTTAACAGTTGGTATGAGATGCTACAAAGCTCTCTTTTCTTCTGTGACAGTATTCTAAATAGTTGTGCTCTGTCATCCAGAATCCAGAGTAAGGGCAAAGTCACAGCTGATGTTCAACAGACATTTAGCATGAGTAAAATATAAACATGATTAATTTTTAAAAAAAGAGTAGTCCAACAAACAATAGTCCCCAGAATCCAGAAATGGAACCAAAAATTTTACACCTGAAAATATAATTTTATAATTAGAGTGAAGAAGAATCCTTCTGATGGCACAAAAAAATTAAGAGGATTCTGAAACTCTTGAAATAGCATTTTCTCTTGCTGCCTAAAGACTAGGCAAGAGTGCCCCTCTGATGTACTTCTGCTCTGTTGTGTACTCCGACTGAAACGTTTTCACACTGCAAAACCATCGCCTGTGGGTTTATTTCTTTTTCTCCACTGAGTCATCATCGGCCCACTGACAGGAGCGGTTTCATGCTCACTGGTGTTCTATTCCAGTTGAGAATATTTTGATGGCAAGAAATGGAAACCCATTTGAGATAATAAAAATAATTCTTTAAATCACTCTTTTTATACATCTCTGACCCCTTCATGTCTTCTATTTTCTATTCTCTGGGAATAAGCTCCATTTATTTGTCCCCTTTTTATCATATTCTATTGATTATTTATATTGCATAAAGCCAGCTTGTCTTACTTCAACAAAACCTACTAGGTCCAACATTAAACACTGATAAACGACTTCAAAAGTCTTATTTGTATAAGTCCTCACTGTGCAGAGCCCTATCATCAGCTTGTACATAGTTCCCTACAGGTCAGTTATCATGGGGGATCAGGAGGAATGGTTATATGGTACAATGTTCATTTCTCAGTCAGCAGGAATTGTGGGAATGAGTAGATTTCCTGATAAAGGGGCATAGACAAAATAATTCCGTCAAAGGTGCCTAGTACATATCCTTAATATCTGGCAGCTAGAGAGCATCAAAACTTTATGTTAAATGAATTAACAAATGAATGTGGCAGACATTGCAGGTAACACATCAATATCCCCTTATTTCTCTCTAAAATAACCCCACTTGAGCTGGGGGTTGGGGTGACATTAGCTCAGGGAATACGGGCCCAGCCTGGCTGGGTGCTGGAGATAGCTCACAATGGTTTGTGTGAGCTCGTTATGCACACTCTTCTCGACTCTGCCTTAATGAAGTCATGTTGGTAGCTTGAAATCAGCTATGATGAAACTGCTTGTACCACGGAAATCAGCCAATGTACAATCAATGTTTGCTTTTTTTTTCCTTTTCTGCCCAGAAAGCAGATTATTAAACATTTACCAGCATACCACCAGCCCAGGCAGAATCAAAGGTGGTCTAAACTATTCATGGAAACCCCTAGCCTGATTTTTCATAATTGGGTAAAGGGAAATCTTGTAATATAGTTCTATGAACAGAACCTGGTCCTTCTGGGATTTTTTCCCAATATAATAGAAACGATGCTCAGATTTCCTGCCTTTGACTGTTGTCTTTTAAGAATGTGAAACTTGTAGTCAAGTTGCAATGGAGAGACAAGCCTAGAAATGAAAACCAACAGGCTTACAATGAATGACAAGAAATATGAAAAGAATCTGCTTTTTTGATGACCCCATTAAGTAACTGCACCAAACTTGAGACTACCGTTATTATTTAAAAAAAGACATTTATTTCTTAGGGCATTTTTTGTTGAATATTAGACAACTTACATACAAAAAGATTCCAAATATAATGGGTGGATAGGTGGATTAATGAATGAACCAATGAATGAATAAATGAGACCATTTATCTAGGTGTGTGCTAGGCAAAAAAATACCTGGGACAATTACATGTATGCACAATTATGTGGCATATGTCCTGCTGGACTTCTATTTTATCCTTCAGAGTTGTAAAACTGAATATGGTTGAATAGAGAACTTCTCACTTCTATGTATATTTAGAAACCTTCTTCCTGGGAGACAAATCATTCTTTTCTGCTACTCAGTGCTCACTGGAAAATAAATATTCTAGCTTTAAATAAAAAGATGTAAAATTTAAGAGGCAATTTTTGAGTGTGCCTGAAAGTTTGTTGGGAATGATAGTGTTTTTTATTTTATTTTGCATTTATAATGCACTGAACTATTGTTCTTACAGATTTTTGAAAGGACTTGCAATGAACAAGATGGACATACAGCAAAAATTTAAACCATTATATGCCTGGAGAATAATTTATAGCACAGTTTTTACTTTGACTTACTTCTTTCTCTGGTTTGAGTCTAGGGTATGGGCTCAGGCAAACATGAAACTTTCCTGGCTGGTGAGAGAGGTCACTAACCCCTATTCTACCTGGTCAGTTGCAATGACTCATTGTTTTCATCCCGTATTCTTGTCATTAAATCCAAGTTCTCCCCAGAAACTCTAATGAGTTTTTATTCCAATGCACACTTGACCATGGGTGCTACCTGAGGGGTACTAAATCAAAGAAAATATGCCAAAGCCTGACCACTTTATCCTCTGGGGAACAAACAAAAACATCAGGTAGCTAAGGTGAAAGGCTTTGTTTTTTTAATGACAACCAATTACGTTCTCAGGATAAGCGATATGCATAACAATAGCAAAAATGTGGTTCTGGGTGTTACTTCTTTCAGTTTCTATTAAAACTGTAAGAGCGCCTGCTTCCATTATACATCTCCCTGTATTTTTCAATCAAAATGTCACTTAGCCGCTATTCCTAGAGTGCACTTAATATTTTCATTAAAACCAATAAAACCAAGAAATGAAAAGGGTGCAGGTGGGTGAGTCAATTAAACTCCTCTTGTACATACTGTTAAATAGCAGTTGAGAAAAGAAAGAAGCCCCACTGAACACCTGTCTCTTCTCTTTTGAATGGCAGCTACCAGAAATTCACTTAGCTGGCTTATTGTCTGTTTATTTGCCTGACAGATAATGTGAGGAACAGGCGGTTATGGGACCAGTAATTCAGAATTAATTTTTCCTTCATGAGAGCGCTATATGGACCCTAAGTGCAGTAATGGTGCCTGACCAGGGGGCGGGGCTGGGGTGGGGGATAAACAAGACAATTTGGGATGATGGGCAGGAGATAACAGCCAGTCAGAGCTGTTGTTTATAGTGATACATTTTATTACTTTTTAAAAAATCTTTCTGGAAGGTATAAAGATTTAGTCAATAAAATGTTTGCCTGGTATGTGTGAGTTAAAAGACAGGTGAAGAAGACTCTACAAGTTGTTCTCCATCTTTTCTCACTATATTAACAATGTTAGTGGTTGCCAAAGATAGCTGTTAAGCCACACATTGAGACTGTTTACGGAGCTTCCTCCTGTGAGCTTCTACCTCAGTTGAGAAATTACCACGTTTCATTTAATAAACTGGGACCTTTTGATAACCCATCATTAGTATTTCATTTTGACAGGAAATACCCACCCCTAACATGCACAACAAAGATTTGTTCCCACCAGAACAAATTAAAATTCTCTCTTGCTCCTATTCTTTCTACCTCTCTCATCCCCTCTCTCCCTCTCTTTTCCTCCATGTCCCTCTTTTAAGCTCTTGTCCCTACATGCTTGCCACCCGAGTCACTTCACAGACCAGCCGAATGAAGACTCTCTGGGGATGAATTAAAGAGTGAAATTAGAGACAACTATTTTGTGGCCAGCCTTTGGCAGAAAAACAGTAAACAGGTCTTGGGAATCATCTCTCAGTCACTGATACAAACTACACAAAATAAATCAGCATTTAAGATTGATTTCCATAAAATATTTTTACTCAGGTAAAATGTATTGATGTTACATAAAGAGGAAAAATTAAGCCAAAGAGGACAGGCCACGCTAACATAGCAAACATAAAACCACCCATGAATCCTCTCATTTCAAATATTTGATATTTAGAGTAGAATATGTTTTCGGAGAAGTTCATCTTTGTGCAGTGTATGTTGTTTGGGAGGAAATGTACAGAACCCAAACACGCTGAAGTCCATCAGTTAGTTATTAAAACATAGACTAATTAAGTGTAACCCTAATTTCTAAGCCCCAAATCATGGCACATATTTTGATAAGGCTTTTTTTCTCCTTAAAAAAGTAATTTGGTAATATATTTTAAAATTCTCACCCAGAGGATATGTTTACTGATTTGAGAGAGAGAGAAACATCGATCGGTGGCCTCTCTTACGTACTCAGACTGGGGATTGAACCAAAAACCTAGGTATGTGCCTTCACCAGGGATTGAACTGGCAACCTTTTGGTGTACAGGACAATGCTCCGACTAATGGAGCCACCCCGCCAGAGCCACCTGGTAATATTTTTGACCATGAAGACATTACATCTGAATAAAGTCAGTTAAATTACATGTTCCCAAAATATCTGAACTACAGACTTTCCATATGAGCCACCTCTACTTAACTCGTGAACTTCTCAACACTATTTGTTCACACTCATTCATTTCATGAGCATTCCTTTTATTTATTCAGTCAGGAAGCCTGTAATTAACAACACACATATTCATGGGACTGTGTTGCTGCTCTGGCGCTTTTACATTTACCGGGTCCTCCAAATTTTCTTGAAAAAGTTAAATCTTATTTCTTGCAAAGAGCAAAGTCAATTAATCCTTAACTTGTACATATCATATATTTCTCTAATTTGCTGTGATCCTTGCAGATATTGCCCATGGGCTAGACAACAAGTGCTGAACAAATGCAGCTCTGACACCCCCCAACACAATTTCTATTCTACAATTAAAACTGTATTATCTAATCCCCTAGTTATGCATTCCCCTTCTCCCATATCCAAGTGGACTTATTCAGATTGGTGTTTGAAATATATACCCTTGTGTCAGTGTTTACACATATTATTTTATTTGACTATTGAAAGGTTCTTGAAAATGTATCCATATAAGTATTATGTCTTAGATTTGGAAAAGCTCCTAGTTGGAAAGAGTGTTGTACATCTACTAACGTAGTACTATGAACAACTGCTTAATGGGGTTCACACTTATTTCTATTAATTGATAAAATGATAGACACATGATAATGGATAGTCTAGAGAATTTTACAGGACTATTTGCAATTAGAGGAAAGAAGCTTTAACATTGGAAAGAATGAGAAAGGAGATCCATGAGAGGGTCACCCTCAAGCCTGATATGTATTCAAGAGATCATTATCAGAAACAATTCTGTAAGCAGCTAATTTTATGTGTCATCAAACTGTGAGGATGTACGTGTGTTATGGCAATACTGCAGAGTGCGTGGGGTATCACATGGTCGTCATCACACAGATAGAGATTACATACCATGCCCGTGGGCAAACACTACCCATCACTGATTTATACATCAAACTCTCACTCAACCCTAGCAGCTTGCTGACGTACAATGATATTATAAAAATCAAAACATTTTAAGTTGCAGTTACTTGTGATGTTATTTGCATAGTCCTTTCCAAAATCTTAAAATTGTATGTAAATGAATGTGTTATTCTTAAATTAGAAGGAAATACAGTATGTGAAATATCTTAAAAGATGTATTTCTCCTTATGTTTCTAAATCAGTTAAAAGTTATAGGTAAAAGAAAATTCCTAACAAATGGAAGAGAAGGAATATAAAACTTTTATGTAAAATTTATAGTAATATTGGGTCATTTTATGTGACATTGTTTGCTGCCATGTTTATCAAATTATATTTTAAATGTAGAATATAAAATTACTAATAATTATAGATGAAACCACATATAAACTTCATTAATATGACCTTTTCTTCTTTCTTTTCTTTTGATTCAAAATGGCCTCATCCAGCACCCTAACTCACTTTTCTCCTCCCTTGCATGGCTATTCCTTTCATTGTTAAGCCCTCGGGATAATGAGGTCCTGGTCGGCGTCAAAGCCTCCAGTCTGTTGACCTCAGAGACAGAGTTTCAATCAGTAAAGGTAACATCTAGGCCTTACTTGTGTTGCACCTCCAGGCCCAGAAAAGCAGCAAAGCCAGATGAAGCAACCCATGGCTGACATCAGGACTAAACACATTGATCAATCACCCACTACCCTGCGCCAGCCAATCAGTAGGGACCATGACCCTGACCAGGACCCTAACTTCCTTAGTCACCATGATTAATGATTTTCCCCACATATATAACCCATCCCCTGGAAGCCATCACAGAGCAAGGTCTTAGAGCATTAGCTCACCTGCAACTCCAAGAGTGGGCCGCTTCCTGAAAATAAACCCTTACTTTCTTTGCTGCAAACTGTGATTTATTAGGCTTTGATGCACACAGGCAAATAGACCCCTTTCGTTGGATAACATAGATCTTTGGAATTCCAAGTTCCTAGACTTCTATCTAAAAACTATATATTAAAACACTATCGATTGTGAAATTATTGGTGATCAGTCATATTTTAAGGAAAACTGTTGAAGTATAAGTGACATATTTTATGTCAGTATTTAATGATAAAACAGTTTTATACCTTCTCATCCTAAAAGTTATGATGCTGAAAAACTTAACTTCTTAAATACATCCTTCCAAGCATCAACATACATTTTGGTAAAGAAGAAACAATAGGCCATAAATCTAGCAAATTAATTAGTTCACTTTAATTAGGGATTATCCTCATCCTTAATTTCACCTTTATTTATAACACTTGTGTGATACCATGCTTTATAATAGGAAATATATATTTTGGTCTTTGTCCACAGGTTCCTGGCTCATAGCTCAAACCCTTGACCCTTGTAACCCTTGTAATTTCCTAAGTGATTAGAGTAATAAAAGCTATATTTTGATATAATATTTGGGTACTATCCTAAATTCCTGAAATAATTTCAGACTCACAAACTGAAATAGGTGCCTTTTTAAATATATATTTTTCATTTATTGATTTTAGAGAGAGGAAAAGAGAGTGAGAGAGAGAGAGACAGAAACATCAGTCTGTTGTTCTACTTACTGATGCATTCATTGGTTGATTTTTGTACGTACTCTGACTGGGGATCAAACCTTCAACCTTGTTGTATGCAGCTGATACTCTAACCAAGGGAGCTACCTGGCAAGGGTGAAGTGCATGTCTTTTGTTATTCATAACAAACCCTTTTCTCAGTTTACTCAGTGTGGTGACTTTAGGAAAGCCCCTAAGGACAGTGGCTGGTTGCCTGTGATGAGAGGATTGTGACTTCCAGCCCCACACCACAACCGGTACCTCAGGGGAGGGAGAAGCAGCTGGAGGTTGAGCCAATCATAAATTGTCAATGATTTAATCAAATGTGCTTATTTAATAAAGCCTACTTAAAAATCATTGAACTATAGGATTCAGAGAGCTTCTGGGTTGGTGAACTTGTGGGCATGTGGGGAGAGGGGCGTGATATACCTGGAGAGGACAGGTGTGAAAGCTACATGTCCCTCCCCACCAACCTTGCCTGTGGATCCCTCCCATCTGATGGATTCTGAATTTATTCTTATAACATATCTGTAATCTACTAGGTAAACTTTTTTCCTGAGTTCTGTGAGCCACTCTAGCCAATTAATTGAATCTAAAAAAGGGGGTTGCATATGCCTGATTCACAGCCAGTGAGAAGCACAGGAGACAGCCTGGTCCTGCAACCTGCATCTGCAGAAGGGGAGAGGTGTGGGCCTGTGGGGCTGAGCTCTCATTCGCTGGGATCGGGTGCTAAGTCCGGGTAGATTATGTCAGCACTCAGTTCAATTTTAGGACAGCCAGATGGTATTGCAGACTTGCTTAGTGCATGGAAAGTTCATGTATCTGGTGTCTGCAGTGTAGTTGACAGAAGAGGAAAAACACAGGAAGTGCATTTTTCCTTAGAACTTGCATGGAGGTGAGTTTTAAAGGGCAAAATGAAGACATTATTCTATAGTATTGAAATCTCTTCAGTTTTTCTTAATGATCAAATAAGATCTATTGGTAGTTAAATCTGTGTTGATCATAAGAAATAAATAACAGCAGATATTTAGTAAATAGAAGTTTGCCCTGCCTTATAGATAGGTCAAAGTAAGTTGTCTCTGATAATCTCTTACTATGGCTAAGGCCCCAGATTCAAGTTCTTCTAAGGAGTTAAAGGGAGGATCACAATTTCCCTTGAACCTGAAGCTAAAACTGCCTTTAGCTCAAAGTAATCTACATACCACCAAGATACATAATAGGGTGACTTCTTCTGAACTACCACAATATAGTATATAATAAAATAACTACTATTTTAAAAGCAGAGAAAAGGATGGGGGGCTATGTGGGAGGTAATAAAAGTGGGTTTCATTATTCATCTTTATAATACAATTTAAAGAAATATTGTAAATGTACAAGTCAAAGAGCTAAATGTGAGCCTACTATTTATAGTATGATGGTAAGCACCAGATTAACTAAAAAATAAGATATTGTTCAAATGAATACAGCCCAGGAATACGAGTGGGCATGAGAATGAATAAGTAGGATGGGAAGATAATTTAGTTTACATTTTATATCCTCTGTACTATTTGAACTCTCTTTAAAAAATACACATATACTTATTTTATGGTTTCTAAAGAATTAATTTAAGAAAAGTATAGTTATTGCAACAACTTTATACCACCTGATAATAAGTTTATACTTATTTGTCAAATATCATGCTGACTTCGTTGCTGACCTGAAGTTTGACATTAGATTTGGCTTTGCCCTCATTTGTAAAAGGTCATCAACTCTGTGATATCGGTACTCAGAAGAGAGAATAAACTTTCTACTCACTGGTCTTTGATATATTCTCCTTCCTGGCTCTCTACGAGAATGGAGAAGACTCAGACAATTTCCACAGCTGTAGAGAAGTGAAAAAATCACAGGTCACAGATTCAGAAATTTTGAATTCAAGTTCTGGCTCCATTGAGCAGCATCCAATGAATCACTTAATTACTCCTAGCTTCAGTTTCTTTTGTGTAAAGCAGGTATAATACCACTCAAGGTTGTTGAGGTGATTAATGGAGGTAATAAGTCGAAGGGTATTTTTATTGTTAGTAATGAAACAATATTTAATGTAGTAGTTCGCATGCCATTTATTTTCCATGTAACCTGCTTCTTGGCAATCACTGTGGCTATTTGGTGCTGCTTCTGACCTCTTCATTAGTAATACCAGCCTACAGGCAGCTTTCCCAGCTCAACCCAAGCATTGCTAGTCTTCCTGTTTGCAGCATAATATAAAGGAAATGACTGATTTTTCTTTTCTTAGCTCACTTCACCCATGCGAAGAGAGAAAATCTGTTTTTTATCTTCTTATGTTTTCAATCTAAATGAAAACATAACCTATATTACCTCGATAAAACATTGTATAAAAGGTTAATTCCTTCCCCCTTATACAGAGAGTTGGACACTGGCTTGAATTATAGACAAGGGGTGACTTTTAAAGGTCATCTAAACAGTAAGCTGCTAATTGTAGCCTCCTTGTCTGAGTCCAAAGGCTGACTGTCTTTTTAAAAGTGGTTAAGTAGAACTTATTGATGAGAGCTCCAGTGAGATTTGACATCAGGCTTTAATTATACCTTGAAAGGCAAGAAAAATGGAAAATGAAGTCTAATTCCATTGAACAGTTGATTACTACAATAATCACAACAAAAAAATGTATTTCTATTTCACTCAAATGCTACCCACATGGAAGACTAGTATCCTTATTAAATTTATACTACTCATGATATTTTACTGGGACCAACAAGAGGCTTTATTCACCCTATTTGAAAATGTGTTTACATGGACATACAGTCCTGGGATTTCCTGAAAATGAAAAGAGTGGGGCTAAAGAAACACTTACATTATTTGACCCCTTCTGAGGACATTAACAATAATCTACAGTTCCTGGTCAGCATTATCTGTGCTAGAAACAGAGTGCAAAACAGGTACCAACAATGAAAAACTAACATTTAGAAATACGCTACCTAAGAACGCAATTACCAAACACATTAAAAGTATTTTAAAATGTGCTTTGCATATCAACATTTATACAAAAATTTTGACCTTCTCAGTCTTCACGTTTTGCTTGTTGAAAAACATGTGTGAACAACTTGTTTGTTCCCAGTCCCTGCCGTTCCCCTGCCAGGTGGAGCTACTTACACCAAATACAAGACATTCATGGAATTCGAGGAACTCTGCAAGGCAGCCATAAATTTACTATCTTGGACCATATGATATTGGCAATATTCAACTACTCTTTACTTACAAATACGGTAGTGTCATATGGTTCTATCTAATAGATACAGATGCCTTATACATCAGATTTCTCTAACTCTTGCATAATGAGTTACATATTAGTCATGTCCACTGTGAGCATTGCTCAGAGAAGTACATTTGGGTTGAAGAAACTCAGTAGCAATTAAAAGTGACTATTATAAAGCTGTGTTAATTCAAGTGACTGTTCCGTTCTGCTAAAGCAATTTCAAATGAGAAGGCATTTACACTAAACAAACCTTAATAGTAGTTATCTCTGTTGATATAAGTTAATTTTTCTTCTTTAAACTTTGCCATGTTTTCCAAATTTCTATAATGAACAAATATTTTAAAATCAGAGACATGTTGATTTTAAAAATTAAAGGGAGTTGAATTTTAAATGCCACATTAAAATCTGAAGAGAGCAAGCTGTATAATAACTAAGCCTATTCCTTCAGACAAAATACCTATGAATAATTCTGAAAAATGACTTGTTTATTACCACCACTACCCCAATTGCTCCTCCTGTTGACAAGTAGTCAGGGTAGTTGACACTTCCAGTTTCACTTGAGCTGATTTGTGACACTTATTAGTCAACCAATTTAGAAGCATAACGTGCTTTGGTGGTCTAATGCTACCTCTGGTCACACATTAACCTCATTTTCGCTTAAATGCGCCATTAAAATGGGAAACCCTGTTCAGCTGGCAGGGGAATAGCACTTGCTTTAAATTGGATATTATTCTGAATTACAGTCAACTCTGTAATTCAGTGTGATATGGCTGCTAAAAAGCCAAGGATCTTAGACTGCATTAATAAAAGTGTAATTTCTGGTTTATGGGAAGTAATCGTCTTTCTATATTCTGACCAAGCCACATCTGGAGTATTATGTTCAATTATAGGTCAATATTGAAGGGCCATAGCAAATTAGAATATAACCAGAAGAGGAAATCAGGATGGGGTCACTTTTGAGGAACAGGCAACGGGAAGGAGACTAGCTGGTATAGACCACACAAGAGATGCCTTCAAATATGTGAACTGGTTGAATGTAAAAGAGACAGAATTCCACATTTTTCAGAATCGACATGAATATGGGTTTTTTTAATGTGTGCAAGATATCAAAATGGTGCTTTTAAATCTTCCGTTTAACTGAGATCACAAAAGACGGGGAACAAACCACTAAGTGACAAGTATTTCCACATTCCGAAAGTGAGGCACATGACAATCTGAGCCCAACTTGCAAAGTTCAGCTAAGATACAATTTGATGAACCTAGCAATACCTTGAGAATATAAAAGGGTTAATTTTATAGGGCCTAAGACTAGATTGAATTTTTTCTTTTTTTTTTTTGAGAGGAAAAGTTGTTGGAGAAAAGTGGTGTTTGCCCTGTCTCACAGGAAGGAGAAGAGGTCCCAATCTTTCAGAAGAAGCAGAGACAGATAAAAGTGCTTGGAGAACCTGATTTGTGTCTCTGAAGTATGGGAAACAGACAGCGTCACCAGACGCACACCAGCAATAGCCCAAAGGTGGATGACTGCGGCTAGCGAACCGCTCTGACTCTGGCAAGAACACGGAGAGGAACTGCACTGGCCTTTCTTCACCAGGCCTTCCACATAGTCATAGAAGGCTGAACGGCATATGTGCTATCTAAAGCTGCTTGAAATTAAGTGGCAATTGAAGACTGAAATACATGCTCTGATTCCCAAGAGTGGGGCTACATCTTCCCATTTGAAGGGGGGTGTTTTCCTTTGCGCAGTCACTGGTGACATGCCAAGTCATGTGCTCTGCAAGGATGCAGCTTCCCAGAGGAGTGACCTTTTTGTAATTCACAGAAAGGGACCATACAAGCTAGAGGCAGCCCTACCCAGAAGATAAGTTTTTCTCATAGCTCAGATGTAGGGCTTGTAGATGACAAAGTCAGCCTGGGATCATCTTAAAAGGAATCTGTCTAAGAGAGCCACCAAATGCAGAGGTGGAACTTAAAGAGAAGATCTGAGATGGTCAAATCATCAGGTATCTGGAGAGTTATGAATGACCAAAGAGAGAAAAAAATCACCAGTAGTAAGTGAGGGAAGTACAGGTGTAAAAATACCATTAATGGTACAATCTTTAAGTGAAAGTCCAACTTAAGAGAAAAAAATCAGCTTCAATACTCACAAAACTCAAAGCATCAATACTAAACCATAATAGTGACTGTTAGGTAAGAACTTTCCTATACCTCCACACTTCTCTTTCCACTTAATCTAAATCCTAAGGTATCAGCTAGAGTAGAGGAAAGGAGAACTTTACATCGGAGAAAGAAAGGAAACAGCAGACCAGTTCTCTCTCCTCCTCTGCAGGATTTCAGAGCCTGAGGCAGCTAAGAAGTGTGGGGACTGGAGCAACATCAATTTCAGAATTCTGACTTCTTGAGAATACACATTTAACTGCTAAAATGAGACTTTTAATGAATAATAATATCCAGAAGATGATTTTATTTCTAGAAGTAACCAAAAACAAGTACAGGAGGTACCTGAACTGTCATCCAAGTAGCAAGAGAACTGTCTCCAAAGCACGGGTTGCAAGGCCAGAAACGGGGGAAGAGTAAAATGAACAAAATTGTGTCACTTACGTTTCTGAAATTTGACACAGCAGATTCTCATTCTCTCTCTCTCTCCTTTTCTCTCCACCCCTGTCTCACACACATACACAGGCTCCATGTAAAAGGCACAGATTTCATATCAACATGAAACTTCCACCATTAGACTACCTATCAACAAAATGGGCTGCCTCAAAAATATGGCCCCCTTCCCATCACTGAGGCTGGGAAGACAAATGCCAGGGACAGAAGATTTCTGAGAATACTGTTTCCTCTCTTTGTATGACACAGTGAGAACCCATGCTAATGGAACAGAGGCAGGGAAGAGGCAATCTAAAAAAATCGTGAATCCCCAAATGAACAATAATGCTTTTCATTTTTGAAAGCAGGGAGATTACTACTGGAAGGAAGCAGAAAAGGATTTCACGACCTTTTTGTGTGGGTCACACCTGGGTATGGGGGGTAAAAAAGCAAAAATATAGATACAGACCCAGATGGATGATTAGATTCTGATAAACATCCCCTCTTGTCTAAACTGAGCATATGCATCCAAACATCTTTAGGTCTGATCTCCTTTAATCTTGCCAGAAGATACAGAATTGTCAATTTAATTAGAATGTCCAAGATTTTAGCCTCAGCCTCAAAACAAATGAGATCATGATGAAACAAGAATTCATTTATTCAATTTCATTCATTCAATACATATTCATTGGGCACTTACTCTTTGGCAAGTACTGTGGTAGTCGCTGGGGATAAATTCATAAGTGAAATACATACAGATCATATCATAGGGCTTACAGTATAGCTGAGAATATAGGCATGAAACAAGAAATTACAAATGCAATGAGGATAACAAGGGTAACAAGAGATTAAAATAAAATTAGACATTACTGAAAAACTGGTATAGTTCAAACCTATAGCAATATTGGATACAAATATAATAGGCAAATGTAATTAGATAGATAGATAGATAGACTTATTTTATCAAGGCAGGTTTAGGGAATTGTTAACATTTGTGATAAGGTACCTGAAAGACATTCTGTTCTTCCCCTAGAAACATTTATTGCTGCAAATGCTCATCCATTTCTCACAGAGCAGTGAGGACAGAGGACAAGGACCTTGGCTCTCCTCGTGTTACACTGTCCCAGTCAGTTCAGGCTGCCATCTCAAAACGTCATTGATTGGCTGGCTTCAACACCAGACACTTATTTTCTTACAGTTCTGGAGACTGGAAGTCTGGGACAAGGGTGCCAGCATGGTCGGTTTCTGGTGAAAACCTCCTCTTGCCTTGCAGATGTGTCCTCACATGACACACACAGATAATTGTGGTGTCTCTTTCTCTTTGTATAAGGGCACCAACCCTATCAGATTAGGTCCCCACCCGTATGACCTCTTCCAAGGCCCTAACTGTAAATATAGTCACCCTGGGCGTTAGGGGTCCAACATGAATATTGGGGGAGGGGAGACAATGCAAGTATTAAAAGAACAAAAATACTCAGCTTAAAATATTTTGAAAATGAATCCAGATTTCAAACACTAATCAAAACCAAAAGAAACAAGCGTGATTGCCTTGCTCTAATATACTGGGTGGGGCTGGTAAGCTGCTCTTGTAATACATTTGTGGCAACGAAAACAAAAGCCTTGCAGACCAAATCCAACACTTGTTCAAATGATCCAGCTTTTATTATGACATCTATTTTGTAGGAGCATGAGGTGTAGGGGAAGCTGGGTATAGCATCTCCACAGAAAGTGTTCTCTTGATCTGTCTCTGAAAGAACCTGCCATACCTCATTGCCAAGGCCTGGTATACATGGTCCACTCCTACCTCCTGCACTATTACTAGTGAACTGTGAATGACAACAGACTTTCTGTTTGATTTTAAAAGCAGAGCATGAAGACATATTCCTTTAAGCATGATTGGTGTGTGGCACAGCACTTCAGTAATGAGAGTGATGAACTGGCAGTAGGCACAATTTAGAGGAAGATGGTTATGCATCTTCCCACAAGTGCTGTAAAAGCACTCAGTTTTTGTGACTAGGCAAAGCTAGTGTGCATTAAATTGGTAGTTTACAAAGCAAGAGAAAGAGGAAGAGAGCGATACTGATTAATCTGCATGGAGACAATGCCACATTTGGAGGTCAAATCGAGAATTGTCAAGAATGCTTTTTAAAATAATGAATGACACAAACAATACTACTGTGATGATGGAAAGCAAAAGAGAAATAAATTATGTCCAACTTCACAATTATAACAAATCAAATAAATATCTCCTTCTCTTTTTGTCCATTTGAACAAGAAACTGTCTTAAGTCCTAGTGAAGAAAATGAAACAGGTTTTGGGACTGGAAAAACAAAGGACATCTGTGCACTGGGAAATGACATAACAAAGAGCTATGTCACTAAGTTAGAGGGATAGTGGAGCTCCTGAAACTTAGTGGAACGAGGTAAAGGAGTTACGTCAACATCTTTTAAACTTTGAGAAATCACTGCCTCTGACCTCAATTATATATATATATAATTGTGTGTGTATATATATATATATATATACATATAAATTATATGTATCTCACATCTTCTTTGTATATTCACCTATAGACGGACTCTTATGTTGTTTCCATATCTTGGCTACTGTGAGTATCGACACAGTGAACATGCAAGTGCAGGTATCTCTTCCAGTTCCTGACTTAATCTCCTTTGGATTCATACCCAGAAAGGGATTGCTAGATCATGTGGCAGTTTCATTTTTAACGTTTTGAGCAACCTCTATACTTTTTTCCAGTACTGACTCTACCAATTTACATTCCCACCAGCAAAGCACAAGGGTTTCCTTTTCTCCGCATCCCTGCCAATACTTGTCATCTCTTGTCTTTTTGGTGATGGCCATTCTAACAGGTGTGAGGTGATACCTCATTTTGGTTTGAATTTGCATTTCCCTAATGATTAGTGATGTCGAGCATCTTTGCATGTGACTCTTGGCTCTCTGTATGTCTTCTCTGGAGAAATGTCTGTTCAGGTCCTCTACCCATTTCTTAATTGGATTGCATGTGTTTTGCTATTAAGTCGTCTCAGTTCTTATCCATCTTGGATATTAAGCCCTTATCAGATACGGTTTGCAAATATTTTTTCCCATTCGGTAAATTGCCTTTTAATTTCTTTACTTGTGAACAAGATTTTTAATTTGATGTAGTCCCATATATATACTTTTTTATTTTATTGTTTGCACTCTTGGTGTCATATCTAAAAAAAAAATCATTGCCAAGATCAGTGTCAAGGAGCTTTTTTCCTATGTTGTTTTTTAGGAGTTTTGTGGTTTTAGGTCTTACGTTAATCCATTTTGAGTTAATTTTTTGAATGGTGTAGATAGGAATCCAATTTCATTCTTTTGCATGTGATTATCCAGTTTTTCCAACATCATTTATTAAAAACTTTATCTTTTTCCAGTTGAGTATTCTTGGCTTCCTCGTCAAATATTAAATGCCTGTATATCTGGCTTTCCGCTGTGACCCTTCGGTCTCCATGGCTGTTTCTGCACCAGCACCAGACAGCAGCCACCTCCAATAACCGCCACCCTGATCAGTCGGCAGCCATCAACGTGGAGGCAAGACCTCTACCAGGAAAAAGATGATGGCTTTCTGCAGGCTCATATGACGGTTAGTATTTTGATAAAAAAATATTTTTAATTAAGGTATGTATATTACTTTTAGAATAATGCTATTTCATATTTAATAGACTACAGCATAATATAAACATAACTTTTATATGTACTGGGAAACCAAAAAAAATTATGTGACTCACTTTATTGTGATATTCACTGTCTTGGAGTGGTCTGGAGCCAAACCCACAGTATCTCCAAGGTATGCCTGTCAAAGCATTGCCAGCATCCTAGAAACCTCTGTGTTCCTTTTTGCAATTACATCCTCCTCCCTTTCCTCAAAATCAACCACTTCTTTACTTTTACTGTAATTATCCACTTGTGTACTTAATGAGCATCACAAACCAAACATAAACCCTTGCTCCATGCCTCTCCTCCCCATCGTCACAACCAGAACACCAGCTCCTCACTAACTCTTCTCTTCTTCATAACTATCATTCCACCTGTCATTAAGTCATCCCTGATGGCTGTCCTGCATCCCCACATCTGATCCTTCACCTCCACTGGTATCACTCTCTCAAGGACACAGCCCAGTCAACACACATCAGTATATCACTGTGGCAAACTCCCTCTCAAGCCACTAAAATCTCTTTCCTAGAAAACTGCAAAAGCTTCCTGACTGGTCTCCAAGGTTCTTTTGCTCACCAATCATCTGTTTTAAGTAGTGTATGGGTAACTGTTTAAAAGAGGAAGGAAAACCTTGACTTGTAGCATTTGCCCATTTCCATGGTATAAATTCTCGCACCACGGCCAACTTTAAGAATGACCATGTGAAACAAAGGGCTGTGAAAGCCTTGGGGAATTCACAATGCACTCTTGGAGCCTAAGAGGGCAGCTATACCACTGAATACTCGCCATATACCACCTTGAGGGATGTTTGTAAAATGTAAACCAGATCACATCATTCCTTCTTCTCAACCCTGCCATGTATTTTTAGCACACTTATGATAAAATCTAAGTCCTATCCCTGCCTTACAGAGTTCTCTGTTTTCTGCCCTTCCAAATCTCTCCTGCCTTATTCCAGCCCACTGCCTCCCTAGTCCATAGTGGTCAAGCCCACCCTTGCCTTTCTATTACTGACTGGCTTGCACACGGCTTGTGTCTACATCTTTTTATAGGTGTTTTCTCTGCTAGTGAGGCACTTTCCCCACAATAACTTGCATCCTGGCTCCCTGTCATCACTCTGATCTCAGCTTAAACATCTCTTCAAAGGAGCCTCAACTGACCACCATACCTAAAGTAGTCCCCTAATAAGTTTTGTACAACATCTCTCCAATTTTATTCTATAAAATCTTCATTGTTTATGCATCTACCAAGTCTCTCACTGAAATGTAATTACCATGAATTCCGTGACCTTGTTTGCTTTGTTCATCTCTGAAACCCCAGTATACAAAATACTTTTTTAATGAGTTGGATCTGGTAGCATGAAAGTCAAAACCAATTTCATTGTTTCTTCTTCTTCTTCTTTTTTTTTTTTTTTGGCTTTCAAACTAGTTCTATTGATTTCTTTTTCCCCATTCCTTGGATAAAATCTCAGGCCAGAAGCAAATTTTAAAAGCCTTTCCAGTCACAAGATCTGTCTTATTTCTGAAATTAATAATTTTCATCCAGCATAATATCAGAACTATGGACTCTTACCCCACTTAAAGTTTCTTCCTTTCCCTAGGTCCCAAATGCCCTAGGTTAGAGCCTCTCTCCACTCTTCTTCCATTTCCGAGGTGCTGCTTTGACCTCTTTATGGCTTGTGTAAAGGAAGCAGGAGAGGAAAAGAGGAGGCAAAATAAATTTGATCAAAGCAGTAATGATCTGGGTTGGTCCCATCTGGGCGTGGGAAGTGTACATAGCTGATTCCTTCTCTGCTGGGACACTTAGACAGATTCCTTAGATTCTTTGCTAAGATTTTGACTGAATCTATTCAGTGAGGACAAGACTTTCTATCTGGCTCCCACTTAGGACTTCCCAACATTCCCCAGGCTTCCGACTGGCTGTCCCTTGGGATCATATCGCCACTTCACGGAGCCCTTCTTGAATGGCGTTTCTTTTACGGTGAACCCAGACCTGCTCTCCACGAATCCCTCATTTTGTTGTAGTTATTGTTGCAAGTTCCAACTACTTTCTGCCTTCTAGATTCTTCCTTAGTGAAGTCTGGACATGCACCCTGTGATCCCCCAAAAACCTACTTCTTGGTCTTACATGGAACTTCTATATCACTTTCCTTCATGCTTTCTGATGACTAAGCACCACACCTCCCAAATTGCTTATGTATGGATGCACTGTTGCTTAAAGACACATGAACTCTTTGAAGGAAAATGTTTTTCTGTGAGGTTCATGTGGGTACTCACTGTCTTCATCAACCTATGAACGCCACTTTTCCAAAATTTCTGGGTGAGAGAGTCACCTGGTTTACTATCTTGCCATCCACTCCAACACGAGCCATCATCTGGGGAACTCAGTGTTTAGTTTGCATGATTGACTCATAAAAATGCAGTCTAGTCGCCTGAGGCTTCTGCAGCCAGTATCCAACTGAACCAACTCCCTTCCTTTATCACATTTTTATCTTGCTATCCAAATTTTTACCTTTGACATCTCAAAAAGTGTATTTCATTTCCTGAAATCACACTTCTATCCTTCTACTTTCTTTACACCATTACTTTTCTACAACGGGTTCAACCTCAACAAATAAGGCTTCTGCTTTGACCACTAATCCTCCATGAGCCCAGCTGATTCATTCCTGTGCTAGTTTCTCTAGTCCCTGTACTCACTTTCAGAGTCCTCTAGAGAAAATCACATGTAGCCATGTAGGCTGATACTTCTATATCTGCCTTTGTGTTAACTAAATGTGAGACACAGAGCTATGTGACAACTGTTCTATGCAAGTTCACAGGAAATTAAAGTGTTAGTGTTAGGATTAAGCAAACCTAAATCTGAATGCTATCTCTACCATTCCCCACTGTGACATCTTAGGCAACTTACTCATTAAAATGAAATCTTGGTTTTCTATTCTTAGTCCTCTGAAGAAACTGGTTTGAAATTTTTTAGATAATTTTAATTACTCTTTTTAATTTTTTTTCTTTTTGAAATTAGGCAATAATGTTGAAGACTGTTTCTGGCAGTTGAAGTGTCAGCTGTATTAAATACTAACCAGATGTGTTACATTATGTGTGTTCAGAGATGTGAACGATGAAAGTATATATTAGATTTTTCAAATCTTTCCCTCTGTGGATCATATCCACTTCAGCTTTTCTAGATGCTTTTTATGTTCAGGTATTCTCAACAAAATGTCAATGTGTCAATTCAATTTTGTATTCTAATTAAATGATTTCTGCTTTTCACATATTCTTTTTTTAGATTAATTTGCTAGATTGTTAAAAAGTATTTTAATCACTTCTATCACTGTTTATTTTCAAATAATAGAAACACTTAAAGCTATACATTTTTCTCTCTTTGCTATTTTGCTCACATCTCATAAATGTTGATAAATAATGCTTCAATTTTAACTGTTTTTCTAAAGGTACATATTTCTAAATTTCAATTATTTTGCTCCAATAGTTAAGATTATATTTATTTTTTAAAATTCACTTTTGCTACTTTATTATTTTAAACTTTTTTTATTTATTTCTAATTTATAATCTTTAAATATTTGTACATGCCTCATGGTCTGGTATATGATCATCTTTGAAATGCTTATAGAATCTTGCAAAGGATATGTAGTCTCACTAGGTACAAGTATGTGTGTGTAAGTACAATATAAAATTGTTATTCAATTTTTAACTTCATTAAAGTCCCCTGCAACAATTATGATAGGACCAATTATTCTTTGTATTTCTATTTTTGCCTTTAAATTATTGATGCTGTGTTGCATGATAAACTGTTGTTCCATATCCATTATGAATTGTATCTTCTATTTTACCAATGTACTCCTTAAAGCTCTAAAACCCAGGTCAATTCTGTTTAATTATGCTTTAAAATAGCAATTTCATCACAAATACAAATGTTGCTTTTAGCTAAGTCTGAATCTTTGTCTTTTACAAAAAGACAATCTTTGTGTTGAATCAATTTGTAATTACTTTTGTATAATATTTTTAAGACTTTTCTTTGAAATATAGTTTCACTTTTTTCCCCTCTCTTTTACTCTGTGCCTGCCTCCATTTATCTTTAGAAATATGAAAGGTATTAATCCTAATGTATTTATGGTAACTTTTAAGGTTTTCAAAATATAATCTTATCCTATATAAGGCTGATTTAAAAAGTAAGAAATGATTGAACCCTATCTACAAACTTTCCTTTCATTAACAATCCATATTAAATAAAATCTGGATTTAGAGTCAAATTACAGTTTCAAATTATTTTCCATACATGTGTTCCCTTCAGACTAATTTTGAAATTAAAACCATATTAACAATTTTAGTGTTAACTCTATTTTAACTAATTTTACTCCCCACTAAGCAAATTTATATGCCAACAGAAAATGTATATGCCAACATCTCTCTCTTCCTAAATTTTCAATGTTGATTCTTCTCATAATCAACTGTGTTTCACCTATACACACTATTATTTCACAAATTATTCCTGAGTGGTATGTATATGCCCACTTCCCTCCTCTGCTGCTCACTTCTAGGAATCTTTCTCTCTCCCCTAAACATAAACAACTACTTGGTTCAAAACAAACTCTTTGGTTGGTATTGATGCTAGAGAAAATAATGCATTCTCGTGACTGTGTAGAAAGTATATTCTTTGCATTGGAAAGATAGCCACCCATTTTTCTAGAGAGTATAAATGATAGATCTTGCCTTTTCAATTCCAGGAATAGGCAGTCTATAATTGATAAGAAAAAATGTCCAGGTTGTCCTTCAAGACAGCAACTGTGCAGCAGAAGACACCAATGGTTTGTCAGTCCCATTCTATTGACCCAGTTTTAAGTGGACATCTGTCCTGCAGTAGGTTGACTATTGCTCTTAGTTGGAATAGTATTGCAAATTTTCTTCTTGTTTTTCTCCCTGTGACTTTTAAGGGTGTTTCATTTAGAATTTTGGTGACATTGCACCAGTGATTGCTAATATGGTGCTATTTTTCAAGACACAGTTTTAGCCATCTTTTAATCCTGGTTGTCTAGTAGACCTGAAGCTTCACCTCCCCTTCCCTACACCTAAGCTTACAGAGGACAAGAAAGCACTAGAATCCTAGGTCTGAACCAACTGGGGAAAACATCCATCTACTATAAGAAGACTTACACTAGGAATGCTGATTGGTCCATCCAAATCAGAATCTGAGTTGGAGTAAAAAGTTAGGAGCTTGAAGTAGTAAGAATCAACTTTAAGATGACAGGAGCTGCTAAATGTTAATGGGAAACTGGAATAAGAACTGTAAAAGAAACAAGATTTAATTAAGAGGAGGTTAAAAAACAAACAATTTCTGGATGGTCCAGAATTCTTATCACAAAGTAATTAGAACATCCTCATATGAACTTCATTAGTCAGTGTGTATGTGGTGAGCAGTATTTGCAGGTGCACAGTTAAAGAGGGATGCCTGGCCCATGGGAGTGTTCCAGTATCTTAGCTCTGAGTAAACTCTGAGATGAGGGTACCCGTGCAAGTGATTTATTAAGAAAGTGGTCACAAGAGATATCAGAGAGAAAGTGGGGCAATGGGACAGACAGAGGAGCCAAGAAATAATATAATTTTGGATAACTTCCAGAGCCAGCCCAATTCCACAGGAAGATCTGAACATAAATGACATCATGGAGTTTGTCCTGCCTCAAGACAAGGAGATGGAATTTCATACCTGCCATCAGTTAGCCGTTTGGCTACAGGCTGCCCTTGAAGGGTTGTAAACTCTCAGACTCTTCCAACTCTGTCTGGGGGAAGCATTCCCGTGACCCAAGGACAACTCTGGAAGAAGATAGCAGGCACAGAACCTATAAGTAAAACAAGTGGGGACTGGAGGACAGGTGAAGGGATCTGTAGGCATCAGGGTGGCGCACCACCAGTGAATTTTCACATGTAGTGAAAATTCACTACATTTTCATAGAGTGTCGGAAAAGTTTCAGGATCCCAGACAGCATGTAGTGTGGTTAAAAGGGAGCAGTCTAGGTTTATGAAGATATAAAAAAATTAAAAAGAAAAAAAAAGATAAAGGAGAAAACATGTACAGACACGTACAACCTTATCTTCCTCAAAACTATGCCCAATTCAAGACAAATGGACTTACACTTTCCATAGAAACATCCATTATGCTGGTTTTTTCCCTAAATCAAAGACCTATCCTTAATTCCTATCATTTCTTTTAAAAAATAATAATAAAATAAGAAGTTTTCTCAGGCCCAATCTACTTCCTCTGTAATTTGTCTCCTCCTCTGGTATGTCTTTCCTTGCAGGCTACGCAGTACAAGTACCTCCTACATTGAAACCTGATAGATTTGTCTTTCTACTTGAGACCTTGTGTCATCAAATCATTGTAGATTTGAGCAGATCATTATTTTCATTTTTTAATTCATTAATTCACTTATTTACTCATTTAATAACTAAGGAATATTGAGTCTCTACTGTGAGACAGGGACTAGGGATAGAATAGCGAATGAAGCTTGTTCCTTTTTTCAAGTTGCTTATTGAGACACACTTGTTTGTCCTTACATTATCAGTGACAGGAAAAACTTTGCAACCACTTCAACAAGTTTATTTCATACATTTATTCAAACAAAAAAAAAGCTTGTTGAGCATATACTAGGTCAAGACTGTGATAAGTGCTATGGGAAATACTAGACCAGTCCATCGTGGACATGGGTTTTTAGGTTGTTACAGTTATTTGGAAGTCTAAGAAGCATTATGCAGTTTCAGCTACAAATAAAATGAAATGGGATGGTGGAGTTACTATTTTTTTTTTACCATCTACTCTATACTAGGTTGTGTTTTTTTTAAAGAACCCTTTTACATTTTTCTTGCCATTTAATATTAATAATCTTAAATTAGATTATTTTTATCCCTACTCAGTAAATAAGGGAACAAAAGGTGCAAAGTTAAGTCATTACCCCAACTGCATACTGTAAATGGCTAAAACTGTCTTTAAACTGCAGTATTCGGCCACAAGCTCCTGTCCTTTCTACTATGCCATGCTGTACATTGGAGACTATTTGAAATAATATTTTTACCCTCCTACAGTACTAAAAATAAACATTTCTGCTTAAGAGCTCTCTAAAACTAATTGGGCTAAAATTTTAGAATAAACCAAAAAAAGTATAGAAAAGGGATTCACAAATGAGGTATTGGGGATTGTACTTGAACAGAAAGGCTGGGAGAAAGGAAAGTAAGCACCACTAAGGAAAAAGTTGATGAATAAGGAGATCTTTGGTACTTCCCTAGAGCATGTGCGCTCCTGATAAGCATCCAGGCTGAGTACTTGAAACTTCAACCGAAGCCCTCGAACTTTCTGAAGTTCAAGCACTACTAATGATTAGTCGGGCTAATAAATACAAGGTCTGGGTTATCACACCCACACGATGTGTGGAAAAAAATCAATAATATCAGCTTCATATTAAGTGAAAGGCCTCTGCCTCTCAAACATAGCCCAAGGGCGAATGTGTTTATGAACTGGAAGTGTGATGGACTCAGTGTTAGTCAAGGGGTCATCAGACTCAAGACATTCCAGAAGCACCACATTGTTTATCACTTTCTACTAAATATATTCTATCTAGGTCATAAAAAAGTGTACAAGCAGCAGACAATCTAGCAACACTTCATGTAGGAATCCGTCAGAGCATGTGCCCTTTAAGTTTAGACAGCTTAGTTGTTGAATTTCACTCAGGCACATTTAAGTTCCTCAAACAACATTAGTGATCACCTAACACATGTGCTAGGTGCTAGGAGAGGGCCCAGTATATGCCTTTTAGAGACTTATAATTGGGAATATAACTGTAAATATATAAACACCCTGATAGGTATAATTTCAAGTGTTTTGCCCATTAATGAATGGTGGGTGTTCATTTGGGATTAAGAGTATATGAGAAGCACAGAAAGCATATATATGAGAAAAAGTATACAAGCTGCACAATGTACGTTAACTAATAAATGGACCTACCTCTTAAATACCTCTTGAATATATCCATTTCTCTCTAACTCAGTTACCAAAATTCAGCCCAATCCATGGCCGATTGTTTTATTTGGATTGCAGTAATAGACATATTTCTTATCTACTCACTCTTATAAAAACCTCAAAGCCAGTTTTTTCACCCTTTAGAAAGACTTTCTTAACAATCTTTGCTGAAAAAAAAAATGTCCCTTTGCCGTTAGGATACATTTTAAACTTCACAACTTAATTTACAAATGCATCCCAGAGACCTGCCACTGCCTGCCTCTTGGGCCACATCTGGTGATTGTTCACTTCCCGCAGTGTCCACTCCAGGCTTTCTGAACTCTTTCAGCTCCTTCGCCCCTGTTTCTTCTCTCACATCTTCATACATACTCTTCCCTGTGGCTAGAACGGCCACCATTCCCTCCCTTAGCCCCGGCAGACATATTTTAGAGAACACAGATAGTTTCTAGATCATCCCCACCCATCCATCAGACTAATTTTGAATGTCACTTACTCAAGGCGGCCTTCTCTGGTTGCCATGTTACATTAAACTACCTGCGGCATGCTTCCATAATGTCCACCCTTTCCATATCAAAATAATCACCATACTTTATTTTTATTTTTTGCTAACACTGTTTTCTCTATGTAGGGGTATGAATTATGTGTCTCGTATAACAGTATATTACCAGCAGAGCCCTGGCACATTTTAGAGACTCAGTAACTAAATGTGTTGACAAGGGTAGGGGATATTCACAATACTAAATGACTGGCTTGGTATGGGCACTACTTCTCTGGCGCATGGGAGCATCAGAGTTGAAAATCAGCCTGAACACATGACCATAAGGAGGTATGACTACATCACTGCAGATTAGAGTGTCAGACAAGATTTGTGTATAGCAAAAAAGTATTTCTGCTACAAAAGATTTGCTTATGAATGTGAAAAATGTGTATAATAGGGTAGGTTGGACCAAAGGTTGCTGGAAAACAGGAGAACCCAGGTCCAGAGGAACATCCTATAATCCTGCAAAAAGGAAGCCAGGTGAGAAAGGTGCCAAGGTAGCAGATTAAAAATACCATGCCTTCTTCAAGGCAGGGAGGAGCCCAAGGAGCAGAAGGCACAATGCTTAAGACACATTGCATAACAAAGGCAGCTACTTACAGGAGCCAGCCCTTGCCTTCCCATAGGTTGGCCTGCGGAAGGAGGCTGCTGCCTGGGGTAAACTGTAAACAAAGACAACGGTGGCTATGCAAACAAACTTTTGGAGCCACTCCAGACTTGACAGAGCAGGAGCAGGGAAGCTCATATAGCACCTGCATGAGGGAGGGAGGCAGATGCCCCACCCTGGATGAACAGACACTTGTGCACCTGTGCATGGCTGGGAAACTTTTGGCCCTACTAAAAATGTCAGTTGAAAGAGGGTCAAAGACACTGGGATGCTGACAAAAATGGTGGACACTCTTGCACCATAGGGAAGGCTGGACACTCCCGCTGGCTTCCTGTGCCTGGGATTTCTGGAGGGCCGTTTTTAAGGCAAAGGTGTGGAGCTGCTTGAGCTTTGCTCTGACTCTCTTGCTTTGGAGCTTGATGCAAACTCTCTTTCTCTCTCTCTGGGCTTTTGGTGCTTGGACACTCTGGGTCTCTGGCTTTGCTCCCTGCATGGACAGGAACTCTCATGGGACCAGGCAGATGCCAGGCCCAACAGGGGCTTGGGCCCTGTATGGTTGGAAGTTTGCTCCTGGAGGCAGGGTACCATGCTAGGAAGTGTGCCTCCTGGGGCTCCAGTCTCTGAGACACTGTGATCCAGTGCAGCACGGCAAATGGGCCCTGGACTGGGTCATGAAGACTGAGAACAGCGCACCCCAGTTTCTGAGAGAAATTACTGTGTAAGAAGATGGCAACTCTGAAACCCATGAGTGCACATTCCAGAGAGGATGGAGATCTGTTTGTGGGACTGGCTTAAGGACTGACAAGGAAATGGCGAACTTTTGGCTTGTAGCTTTTTGGGGAGCAAGAGAAGTCCTGGGTCTCATAGGAGAGAAAAGCTGAGAGCAGGAGTGCTCTCAGGCCTCCCAAAATTTGAACCCTGTTAACAAAAACCTGTTTCCTTCAACACAAATCATTGGGTCATGTGGATTAAGGGTCACAAGTCGCCAAACCCCATTCTGCATGGTCACAGAGTCTTTGCAAATCTTTGGCAACAGGTTGTGGTGGTGGGTTAGGAGGGGAGAATTTGAATGAGTGAATCACTCAATGCATGGTGATCTGGATACAGAAGTATTATGTGGAGAGTGGCAAGGAGACCATGGCCATAGTAAACTATTCTGAGGAGTAACAGATATACTTCCAGGAAAGAAGCCCAGGTATTATCTTTCCTTCTGTCTTCTTGGTCAGCACCTTACCAACTGGAACACATCTGTATTCCCCATTCAGTCATCTCCTCAATGCTCACCAATACCTGGTCAAATCCTTGACTATTTATCCTCAATAATATGAAAACATGGTTTGTACCTAATTTGTCCTAGGATTAAAGCAGCTGGTATACTTTGCTGATGTCTTATGGAAATACATTTTACTCTTGGAATTTCATTGACTAAATTGGCTGTGTATATCACCATTCATCAAAGTGGAAGAGGAATTGAAACGTAGCCTCAGGGAACTGAAAATGGGGAGATAGCAACATTCAAAATGAAAGCTTCCTCCTAAATACTTAGTGATATCTTGATGCAGTGAATCATGTGTGAATTTATTTGTTTAGATGAGAGACACACAACTTGACCCGAGACATCAAGTGTTTAAGGGTTAAATAAAGGGCTCGTTATTGAATTATAAGGCTTACTTGATTATAAAAATCTATACGACTTTTGGCCTTTATGAGCAAACAGAGAAAACCGTGCTTCTCTCAGTATTCATACAGTATGTCTGTTTGCAGATGCCAAAGTGAATTTGACATAATGGTAAGTAATTCAAACAATCTATACTGCTGGAAGCTTTTTCCCAGAAGAGATTGATTTTCCAACACCATCAGCAGCAGGTCTAGAAGCACATTCCTCTTTTGTTTACCATTTTGTAGACCTGGGATGTTGTATTTTACACTGTCTGATGATGTTAAGTAAACTTTTAGACATTTATCTGGAAAAGTTAATAAATTATTTTGTTTTTCATTATAAAATAAGACTCATCTTGCTCAATAACTATTCACTAAGAGTTGGTTTGAATCACCAGGAGAAGTGTGCAGTGAAACCATAGCAAGAGCTATCTAGTGGGAGCTGTGATCATGTTGGAGATGGCAGCCACATAGCAGAGACAGAGAGATACACATACCCTGGCTCCTTCTTTCTTCTAATATCTCAACTTTGTCTTGCATTACCTTATCTTGGGTGGAAGCCAGTGGGCCATGGAGCCTGAGAAATCTAGTTAGCATGGCTAGTATCTTATAATACAGAACAGAGTGGGGGAAGGGTGGAAAATGGATCTGAGAGCAAACAAGCAGATGATATGCACGCCATAGAAGAAGAGTGCACAAGAAGACAGCATCATGCTGGGAATTCAAAGGCAAGGCCCCAAAATAGGACAGGTCTATGACTAAAGGGGGGACCAGCCATAAGTCCAAATGAATGCTTCAAGTCAGGCATCTTAACAATGTTATCTTTGGTGGTTCACTGAGATTGGAGCAAGATTCTAGTCAACAGTTGAGGGTACAGGCTTTCATGAGAAAGAGAAATACATAATATGAAGTAGGAGGAGACACCCCTAACAAATAGACCATCAGCTCCAAAAGTAATTGGAGCATGCCCAAAAAATCAGATATATTAAGAGGAAGGACTTCTTCATCCATTAAAGTCTCATAACTAGAGAGGTGACATGAACAGAGTTGTGTTTTGAAAACATTGATCTGAATGCCATCTAATGTCCAGAAATGAAAGGGCCAGAGATTATTCCAGTGATAAGAGATCGGGATCTGTCTTTTGGATGGCATACCCCACTCTCGCAACTCAGAGAAGAGAACTCAGATTTCTTGGCAGCAGCGGAGAGTCTCAGTTTTGGTAAATTCTTTTTTTCCAGGCACCTGGCCCCCAAGTAAATCCAGTTCTAACCTATCTGACTGTGTCCGATGGGCTCTTGTGAGTGAATTCTGAACCATCACACACTGTGAGGGTGGTTCCAGGTAGCAGGGTGCAGTTCTGAACATGCCAGGCTCTGGTCTCGTTCTTTCATTAGAGTGCTTGTAGCCTTGGCTATTGCCCGTTATGGCTTCTAAGTAGAATGAGAAAAGAAAGAGTACTGCAAACTTATATTCCATCAGACATTAGAGTGCAACTCAAATTTATCCCCAGAGGTATGCTGTCTCAGCGTTCAGTCCCCAACTGTAGTCCTGGAGCTGGGAGATATCTATCTTGTTTATATTAGCATGAATTTAAGAAAACATGTGCTTCTCCCTAGGGTGTTTGTATAATAAGCTTTATATCCAATTATGGCATGATGAGTTTTATCCTCTGAGGAATTTTAGGGGAAGAAAGGAGAGATATTTTTGGAGGCAAAGGCTTTTAATGTTTAAGACTAGTTCCTTACATAATTTCTAGGATGAAGTTGCGGATCGCTTACTGACTTGAATTTTGTCAACTGTCATTATAATAACATTATATTCATCTGCTAAATTTTCATTCTCTACTTTAATTTACAGTATAAAGAAAAATGCAAAAGAATATTCCAAAGAAAACTTAGTGTCTTTTTTCTTGAAGACTGAATTTCTAATAACCTAGAAAACTTCAAACAATTTGCTGTCAGGGTGTGAAGAACTTTGGTGGAAGCAGCTGATTTGTTGAAAGCTGCTGCAGGCTTTTATAATGGCTCTGAATTCACCTCAAAAAAATAAAATAAAAAGGAAGGGGAAACAAAAATGGGGAAATTTTAAAATAATAAGTTCAATGATCTTATGTAATATCCCCAGGTTTGGAGCAATCATAAGTTAGAAGAGTTTTGTTTATTAATTAGCGACCATCCTGCACAAACATAAATACACACCAGACAGACTTAGTTTCATAATGGAGGTACCAGCCAGAATTACTGAAATCTGTACAGTTTGGGGGGCCTCAAGACGTTTCATATATACATCCTATCACTCAATTGAATAACTACTGATGATGACACTGAATGTTCTGTAAACATTTCTAGGAGTGAAAATTGCATGAAAGAGCTCATACATGTATAGATAAAGGTATTATTCATTATTAATAGTGCCATACTCTAAGAGAAATGTACTAACTTATTTGCTCTACACCTAAGGAATATGGCCATATAAGGATGCTACATTTGGACAAAGTTCAAGCTGCTTAAATTTTTTCCTTTCTTCTTTATTCTATCTTTACTCTCTTCCCTTTCTCCCTTTCCTCCTCCATCTTTTTCATTTATACTTGTCCTTGTTCTAAAACATATGTAAGGTAGATTCTTCAATTCATAATTTCATATTCAGTAATACTGTAATTACATATTGTTTTAATAATAATATATCAAAATAAGTTGACAAGGTATTAAAACAAAAGGGAAATGAGAGTAAGAGAGAAGCCATAAAAATAACTATGTGAATTGCACATTGAAATGTCATTCATTTGCTAAAATTGGTCATGGATTTGACTCTGGATTTTCTAGATATCTGTACAAAAAAGGAATTAAAACAGTTAAATAAACAGGAGAGCACACAAAAAATTACCTCACTGATTCTTATAAGGAGGATGTTGAGTGGTATAATAAACAAATTATTCTTACAACAAATAGTATGACAAGAAATAGTATAACAAATAGTGTCTCCTGAATTGTTTCTGATGGCATTCCTCAATCTAGGCCACTGAGATGATATCAAAGACTTCTTCTAAGAGCAACTCCATAAAAATGTTGAAACTCATTAAGATTATTAGCTTTAATGAGTTAAGCAGAACAAACTCTTTTCCAGAATTAGTTCAGTACATGGTACTAGAAGTTTTTAACTTAAAATGAGGAATAGAACAAAAATATCAGGAAGGGCTTCTCAAACACATATTGCCGGAGCTGTATTTTCAATAATGCATAGGACCTGGCCAAGAAAGGGAAGGAAGTCAGCTTACTTATCAAGATATCATATGTGCAAAAGGTATAGAAGCCAAAGATATCTTGATGCTTTTGGGGGACCCTAAAGAGTGAAGGCATAAGGCAGAGTTCTGAGATAATGGTAGAAAAGCAGAGACTGGCCAGATCACAGGGGTCCTCGAGTGAGAAGTTTCAGCTTCTGAAGGTTGGAGGGCAAAGTTTTAGGCAAAGAAATGACAAAGAGGCTCACATTCTAGAGAAATAATTCTGGCAGTAAGATGAAAAAAGAAGAAAAATATGGGTGGGGGAACAAGACTGAAAATGAGAAAGGGGGTTGAAGGATATAAAGCAATCCAGCAAAAAATGATGAGGGTAATTCTGAAGGCACTTCAAAAGAACTACCAAGAATGCATCAAGAAATGAAAGTCCCATTGACAAACATGCAGGGCTGCCCTGAACAGTACTTTTCAAGAATCTTTAACTCATTTAGAATATTTGCAGGCAGTTTTGCATGTGTGGCAAGGACGGTTTTCTAAACAACAGTCCTTGAACAGAAAATTTATTCCTTGGAATATGCATGATACTTATCGCCACAAAGATCACTTTCTCTAAACCCTTCAAGAAAGAAGCTACTTCTTCCTGAATATCCCTTTACAAGCTCTTCTGCTTCTGAAAAAGATATGTAGAGCCCCAGAGGTCGGCAGAGTGGGATGCTCTCTTTTAGCTCCATCCAGAATTATGTTGAGTGGTACCTAGAGCAATGGCAAGAATTGAATTCAGCTGACTTCCACCCCACCCCACAGGACCATTCCATTCAACCTGCAGCACAAACCTACGCTGCAAATTTGATCAGGACAGAGATGCTCTGCTTCTCAGAGCCAAAGCTCCTCCAGCAGCCTGGGAGATTCATTAACATGCACAACTTTCCCAGACTCATTATCTCACCCAGATGTTTCATGACTGCCCCCTTTAAAGCATCTCTTTCTACATTTTATTTACATTTGTTCGGCAATATTGATGGTTAATGAATAAATGCACTAAACTGTCAGTACTGGAGACTAATTAAATCTATGTATGATCCTGAGAAGCTGATTGAAAAATTTGCAGTAACTAAACTGGGTTTAAATAAACACTTTAGTGTAGTGCTTTAATTACACTTTAGTTTGTAATGTAATTTTTGGCTGTTTAAACTATGATTTAGGCTGAGCTAATTACAAATGATTTTCTACTCTGTAATTAATAATAGCAAAATTGTAATTAGACAGCTGCTCTGGATCAGGACGACAGTTTGGTGTGCTGGCTCACAATGATCAGTCTGGCAGAGACACAAGAAAAGCACTTCAGGCCTGGGGCAGCCTGCACCTCCCTGAAGTTCATTGTTAAAGAGCAAGGCCAGAGTGTCTCGATGAGTTTCATTATCCCAGCTGACGCCAGAGAAAGGGGGGGTCTCTAATTTGCTATAGACTAAGTATCCACAGACATTCTCTGTCCTAAAACCTCATTCTTGAAAAATGTACTAATGATAACAAATCTCCTAAATCTCCTTTACTTCCTAACTGGAGCTTCCAAATGATTCACCTTTGTTTTTTGTCAGAGATTAAATCAAATGATCCTAGTGTGTTTTCCTAAGCCAATAGATCACAATAACAATGATTATCATGTCTTAAATTTTGTTGTGATTATATATGTTGCATAACTAACCACCCCAAACTTCAGGTCATAAAACAATAACTATTTCATTATGGTGAAAGATTCTACAAGTTAAGAATTTGGATAGGGCATGATGAGCACGGCTTGTTTCTGTTCCATAAAGTCCAGGACCGCAGCTGAGAAGAGCAAAATGGTTATTTAAAGGCTGGAAGCAGTTGGAGGCATCCTTAGCCAGCATCCGCACATGGCCAGTCTGTGTGATTGGTGCTTCCTCAAAACAGGGCAGCCACAGGCCAGCTGGACTTCCTACATGGTAGCTCAGGGCTCTCATGAGTGTGTACCCAAAAAAAAGGCATAATCTGCATTACCTCTCACAGCCTAGCCTTAGAAGTCACAAAGCATCACATCTGCCACACTCTATTAGCTGAAGTAGTCACAGGCCCTCCCAGGTTCAAGGAAAGGGGGTGGTGGGATTGGGTATAGATCACTACCTCTTGATAGGAAAGTATCCCATTGTCAAAGATCAGGTGGGATAGGAGATGCTGCACAGCCATTTTTGGAAAATGCACTCTGCCACAGATTTGCAATTTACAGTTTTGAAGTGCATTTGCTACATAATTGGGTATTTAAGCTGCACTGATGTAGGCAGAACAATAAATACTACCTCCACTTCACAAACTGAGGCCTGTGCAAGGTAAATAATAAGTATGTGGCCTTCTGGTATGTGGCCTAGGTGGGATAAGAATCAAAATCCAGACCTTTTATGCTTATGACTGCTAAACAAAATCATGTAAAAAGGAAGCTCTGGTTCTCTGATTCTTAGTCTCTAATCATAGACACAATTCTGAGTAACTATTTGTCTCATCTGATGCATTTCTGCTTCCAAACCTCCAGCTCTTTCCCTTGTTGCTCCCTGTTCCATTTTTTATCCACATGTCGCCCTTCTCACATGTGGTAGCCCATGACTCCTTTAGAGTCATAAACATAATGTTCCTGTTGAAATGTCAATTAAGCTGACAAAAGTTAATCTGACAAGTGATCCTTGTCAAAGTTATTTTGGGAATTGAATGCAGTGATAGTTATATACTTAGTTATATATATTTAATTAATACATACATATATAAAATATATAACTAAATCAGAAATAAATCTCTCCGGTTAGCCCCTTCTCCTCCCATCTCTCACTTACATATTACACACACACACACACACACACACACACACACACACACCCCCCACCTATAAGCGAGACCGGACCAGAAGTTCTTCAGAGAGCGGATGCAGCTTTTCAGAGAAATGGTGCTGAGTCAATTGGTAATTATAGAAGAAGCCCATTCTTTGCCTAATAGAGCTCACTATGAACACACATGCAATTGTGAATAATTGAAGGCCAAATATAATTAAGTACCATAATACATGGAGAAAATGACTACATAAACTCAGATAGAGAGATACCAATGAGGAAAGGAAAGTGGGCAGGTTTCATTGAGAAGTTAGATCAGATTTGCATCTTATTCTGCTTGAATTGAATATGGGAGACTGTAGAAGAAAATCTATTTCATGGGGAAAAGATGAACATCAGTGAGAACAAAAAGAAGAGAGCAAGCCTGGCATGTAGAGATAAATATCTTAACATGGTTTGTAATGGCAAAAACTGGAAACAGTCCAAATGTTTAACCATAAGGGATTATTTAAGTAAATTAATGAATATCTATTTAATACAATGTTATCTAGGTGTTTACATGATACATTTATTGGTGAAGAAAGATGTCCAAACTAATTTATTCATCTAAAAATCACAGTATAATAAGATATATGTAGCATTATTTCACCATATAAAATAAATATAAAAATGGATATAGTTGTAAATATTAGGATGCATATTAAATATATATAATTCATATATTTAGTGTGCATCTAATGTATTAGTATACACCAGATATTTTTTAAAATACACAATATATACTAAATATTATGAATATTAAAATATGCACCAAATGATATATTATATATTTATATACAACATTTGGTGCATATCCTATTATTTGTAATATGATACTATTCTATAATGTTTATCTTTATTACATATACATTTATCCTAGATGCTATCATTTAGGGATTAGGTCTCTGTCTTTTATATTTCCCGATTTCTTTTGGAATTAGTATTTATTATTTTAACAATCAGGGGAAAAAGCAAAAGAGGATCTTTTTAAAAAGCAGTTTCAATAACATAATTAGAATGGAAGACGTCATGTAGGGCACTGTTTGAAGAGGAAGCGAAAGGAAATCGAGACCGCGTACATAGCCCTATCACTCAGGCAGTTTGCCACCGGATATGAAGCCGCAGGACCACAGCACACTCAACTGTAGATTTCATTGCCCAATTTAAGGAGAATTATGCATGTTTGAAGAAAAAAGATGAATTAAAAGCAAGAATGAAGGGCCCTATGCAAAAAAAGAGATAAGGGCTAGATTATGTCATTTGATGAATTAAAGAGGGACCTAACTGAGTGTAAATACGGAAGTATGCGCTTTGGTGAGAAGAAAATATTTGGTTTTCTTCCTCTTTGAGGGGTAGATGAATAGGCATAGACAGTCGAGGGACCAAGGCAAATTTGGAAGGATGCTCTAATAGTTAACTTCCACAGAAAGAGATGACAGGGCCTCCTCTGGGTGAGAAAGGTCTAGAGGTGCATTAGGTTTTAGAAAACACCTATCTCAAAGTTACTCGTATTCACTAGAATACAAATTTGGCTGCATTAACAGCCCCAAATACACAAGATTAAAATGTATTTCTCTTTTGTGAAAGAATCTGAGTGTGCAAGTCCCAGGAACTCGAGGGTGTAGGGAAGCAAGCTTCCAGCACCTCACTGCCCTGCCCTCCTGTTGTAGCACACTCCTGTTCACAAGTCCAAGACGGTTTCCCACCATGTCCGCATGTCGGTCAGCAGACACGGAACGAAACTGCAGCAGGAGGCACAATCTTAGTGTTCTTTAAAGAATTTTCATAAATCACTTTTACTTGGATCACTTGGCCAAAACCCAGTGGGAAGCTGGGAAAAATAGTCTTTAACTGGACATTTATGTAAATAAAAAGGTAAAGCTATAAAAACAAAGGAGACAGAAGCTGAGCGACAAGAGTTCCTGCCACAGCATCATTACTGAACATTTCAGTACAAGGAACCAAAAAGTATTCTAAGAGCTCAAACCTCTGCCTATCATCAAAACACTCATTACAGTCACTCATCATAGAACCCCCTCAGACTTAAATGCAGGTAGGGCATCTTTAATTTAAAAAGAAATACACACACACACATACACACACACAATTAATGAATCACCAAGAGCGCTGGTCCTAAGTTGCTGTAATAAAATGAGCCACATGAATAGCAAATGCAGCAGAAGGGTTGGACTATGATTATGCAAGCATCTTGAATGACACACTCTAGCTGATGTTTTATGAATAAAAACCTCAGCTGAAGCTTGTTTGCTCTCTACTCTGCAATGTTTATATGTTGATTTAGAAGTTTCATATCAATTTCTGAATATAAGTTCTCATTTCCATTCATTTCCTTTATTCTGTCACTCTGCAATTGTTAATAACACCCTTTCAAAAATTTAACTTTTAGGTTTTTTTCCCAAACCCCTGGCCTTCTTTTGGTGTGTACCTATTTATTGTATCTCAGCAAAAGGCTGGGTTTTCCTTTTTCTGCCAATATTATTAATGATATTAGCATATCTCTAGATATAATAGGGGCAGTATTCTCAAGTACCACTTTTCACCACCCATCAACTCTTCGCTTAGCAATTTTATAATGAAAATATTTTTCACTTCCTCCTGTCTTTTATCTATCATCTATCTTCTTCACCTCAATCATACTTTATGTCTCTCCAAATCCTATCAAGTCTTTTAAATTTCTCAGAAATCCATCCCTTTATGTATGATCCTTTTGTTGGCCTCTCTATTTTATGGCTATTCCTAAAATTATGACATTTCAGGGAAGTGCATCTAAATTCATGAATAGGTGCCCCATTGTCTATATTGAAAAATCTAACTCTTCAGGACCCTTCACATATTGCTCTAAACCTGCTTTTCCCATTTTGCTCTAATTCATCATGCTAAGCATTTAGCCCCTCACTACTCAAATGTTTGTGTCTTGACCAGTAGCATCTACCGAATCTAGGAGACCTACTGAATAAAAATTTGCATTTGAACAAGAACTCCCACAAGGTGATTCGTGTTCACCGGTTTTAGCAGGCAAGTTCTTCACACAAAATGAGACCTTACTCAGTGTCATCACTACTACCCTCGTGTTCGTTCTCCTATTCCTGCGTTTTATGTTGTTGCTCTGAGTAGATTGTCATTCACTCTTGTCTCATCCCCCAATTTCCTTTTCTATAAGCAAATTCAAGTCTTACCTCTAAATTTTTTTTACTGTGGTAGATATTAGATTGCTAGTATGGCTCTCTCACAATAGAATAGTAGAAAGGCAACAAGCCTGGAGCTTCAGGCTCTCACGACCTAAGAAATTCTCCACTCTATGATAGCCACAGACCATGGAAATTGGGTTTGCTTCTGTAAAGAACAAGGAAGGCATGAGATATGGCAGCAACCCAAGTGCCCATCAATAGATGACTGGATAAAGAAGATGTGGTACATATATACACTGGAATAACATCAGCCATTAAAAAAGGAAATCATACCATTTGTGGCAACATGGATGTACCTACAGTATGTTATGTTAAGTGATATAAGTCACACAGAAAAAGACAGCTACCATATGATTTCACTTATATGTGGGCTCTAAAAAACAAAAATAAATGAACAAACAAAATGGAAACAGTTTCATAGATACAGAGAACAAACTAAGGGTTTCCAGATGGGAGAGGGGTAGAGCAGCCTGACTAAAAAAGGTGAAGAGATTAAGAAGTACGAATTGGTAGTTACAAAACAGTCACAGTAACGTGAAGTATAGGGACTACAGTCAATGATATTGTAATAACTATGTGTGGTACCAGGTGGGTACCAGAATTACTGGGGGTATCACTTTATAAATTATGTAATTCTCTAACCGCTAGGCTGCACACCTGAAACTAATATAAAATAATATTGACCATTAACTGTAATTTTTTAACTTTAAAAAAACACAAAAAAGTCATTCTAGAAAAGCATCCATTTATCTATAATCCTGACCTCTTGTCTGTCTTTTCTTTGCCTATTTGCAAATTTGGTTATAATCCAAAATAAAAGTAACTCTTTAAATTTGCCCATTTTTTTCTAACCTATGTTTGAATCTAGACCAGCCTATAGTCAGAGCCAGCTCAGGATCTACCTTATTCCCTCCTCCCCTTAACACCTAAACCTAGCACTATATAATGTGCATGTTAGCTTTTAATAAATATTGAAATTGTTGACATGGAAATTCAGAGCTGAAAAAAAAATAAAAGCATACTCATTTGTGACCTTGTATTTAGCAACTTTAATATAGTGATATAACCATGATCATTGTTAAGATAATTATGACTATAACTTAAAATCAAGATATCATCATCTCGAATAAGAAGGTGAAAGTTGACTTTCCATGCATTACATATTGACAGGTTGGAGCCAAGACTGACATTCTGTTAACAATATTGATCTGGATCCCATAATGGCTAAACTTTTTAGGGAAAGCCCCTGATTTGTTTTAACTGGATTATTTCCACAAGAAATATGATGTGTCAACTCGTCATAACTATATAATAGTGACCATATCCTGCTTACAAGAGCAAAACAGCCCCAGAAAAAAAAAATGTCCTGCCTTACTAGAAAAAAGCAAAGATTATAATTATGTATGATTTTGTAAAGAATGCTTTGAATTCACAAATGTATAATATTCTTAAGTAAAGCCCATTTGTTACAAATAATAAATACTACCACCTTTGATGAAATTTATATGGCATTAAGTTCAGTCCTCAGACCACACTCTGGGTCCACTTATTCTCTCTCCATGTTCTCTCAAACCCACTCTAGTCACACTTCCATCCCCAAAACTACAAAGGAAACTACTCTCAGAAGAGTCTACATGTTACCAAGCCCAATCAAAATCACTACTACTTGTATTACTTGAAATTCTAGCAGCATTTGACATCATTAACCACTCCTTCTTGAGACTATTCTTGATTTCATAACATCAAATCATTCCCTTCACACTTACAATACAATCTAACATCATTTCTTACCACTCTGGTGCATCTCCCCCAAAGATCTGAAACCCTTGTTCCCTTGTTTCACAGCAATGAAGCCCTTCGGTGAGGCAAGATGGTAGAAATGGGTTGGTGTTGTCTTTGGCTGGAGTTAAGGGTAGGGGTGCTCTCTCCAGAGCAGCTGCCAGTAGATATGTCTTAAGGTGACCAATTTCTCCTAGTTTTCAGGGATGGTACTGGCTTTAGCATTGAAAGCCTTGTGCTCCAGGAAATCCCTCACTCCTGGACAAATTGGGACAGTTGATTACCCTACAATGTGTTCAAAACCTGTAACTATTCAGTCCACTTTTCCTCAGCAGCTCAATTGAGTCACTTTCAGAGTTAAATCATGAATTTAAATAGGCTGTTGCGGGCTCTCACCACAATTTTTCTGTAAATGGCAAATAACCAACTACTCTAGATTATAAACAACCAATTTTTTAAACTGACTGAAAGACCACAGTCACATTGCCTGACTATGAATGCAAAAATTCTAAAAGTATTTTCTTACCATATCCATGGTACTTACCCACTAGGACTCGTGAATAAGGTGTGCTTTGCAAGTATACCTTTGAACACTGAGATGAGAAAACACTGTTCACTTCACTGCAATATTTAATATAATTCTGTTCATAGGAAGCTAGATACTTATCATGTATGACAATATACATGTAATAAAACTCTCCAAATAAAATGTGAAAATATGCAAGTATAGAGTTATTTAGTTTCATTGTTTTCTGCCCATAAAAAGTGCTTTCTGTGTTGAAGAAAACCAAGAATAAAAAGCTACTAAACCCTTAGATGGCTGTAATTAAAGTTTTATTATTTTATTTATAGCAATTTAACAATTAGAGCACAAAAGAATATTGATCTCCTATTTTCAATTTAAAATATAAAAAATAATGCAAATGAGATGATAATAGATATTCATTCCCAGATGATGAAAATATCAATATTTCTGTATCGTTTAAATAAATATGCCTATTTACAAAGCATTTACTTTTTTAGATGTGTAAAAAATCACAGTTCATGTCTTATATGCCAAATCAAATTGTTCATTTTAAAAATATGAGATGTTTATATTTTTAAAATATATTAAAATAGCCCAATTCCTTCATAGCCATGTTTAGACAGTTTATGAATAACATTGTTTTCTCTCTAAATATACATATCATTGGTCCTTAACTGTTGGTGGGTCGACAGTAATTGAAATTTTCTTATTTTCTGTTTAAAATAGTCATCAAACAAGTCATATATGGTCAATTCTTCGTTCCTTTAAATAAGAGGAAAGCCTAATTCTGATGACACAATCTGTGGTCTTTGCTGATTTTGCCTTAGTGGCTTATCATCTTTAGCCAGTGAATAATTCTTTCATTTTGAGCTCATCTTGTCCCTGATGACCCAATTATTGCTCTGGGTAATGACCCAGTCAGATCTTATTTAGAAAGAAACTTACTCCTAAACAGCACACAGTGATGCCTTTTTGACCTCAAAGAAGCCATAAAGGACATCTGCATTATCATACAGAGTAAAATGGGTCCAGTAAAATTAGGTTCCAGCTGAGAAGAAAGCTTCCTGAAGGCATTTCATGCCTCAGAATCATCGGCCAGATCAAATGTTCCATTAGGAATTGTAATTGGTTTCATTCTTCATTCTCTCAGATGTCATTTACAAAAAATTATTAGGTGGTCATGTTTGACCACAAGGTAGACCTTTCGATGGAGCCTTGGATCTGCTCTGTTACCTAGGCAAACAATCCAACTCTTTAAATAGTCCCTCTTTGGCCTGTTTCTGCCCTTTCATCATTATTCTCTGTGTTTTTCTATTCTGTTCTATTTTTCAAATTTTAAAAAGCGAAGACTAAAACTGGCTATCATCAAAAATGTTTTCTCGGTCCATTGGAGAGAAATGCTCTCTAGTATAGAAGGCACAAAGAAGGAAGTACTTGACTACTCTTTCATTATGAGGAAATTTTAACTGAGAAATGCGGATTACCCAGGAACATGTTCAATTTCTATTGAGATTTAGTGTGTATTCTTTAATCCAGACAATTTAAGCAAAAATGCATGATGAAGATGAAAACCAGAGCATCATCTAGCTCCTGGGCAGCTGATGTATTTAGGTTGTAAGGGCCATGGGATACAGAAAGCAAGAATGATAAAAATGTTGGTGGAAGAAAGTGGAGAATATTGGTGGGGTGTAGAGGGAAGGGTGACAATTACAGGCCAGCCAAGATCTATATACAGTAGTAAGACCACAGACTTCCAAAGATGAAAATATCACAGCCAAGATCCTTGATTTTTTTTAATGTTTACTGAGGATATGTTTACTAATGTTTACTGAGGATATGTTTACTAATTTTAGAGAAAGGGGAAGTGGGCTATGGAGGGGAGAGAAAGAAAGAAAGAGAGAGAGAGAAACATTGATGTGACAGAGAAACATCAGTGGGTTGCCTCCCATATGTGCCCCGACTGGGAATCAAATCCACAACCTATTGGTGCATGAACAATGCTCCAAACAGCTGAGCCATCCAGATAGGGCAATCCCTGAATCCTTAATGGTACCTGTGTAGTTTTATGTCTTCCTCACTGCCTTAGCAAGAACTGCTTTTATATCCTTCCCCCTTTCCCAGCTTTCTGCATCAGTATTTCCACTCAAATGACAGTGGAACCCACAAAGCAAGTAATCAATTAATGGCCAGATGCTATTGCTAAATTATGAACTTTTCTCTGGTGAAAGGTGATTATAACTAATTTAACCTCATAATAATTTTCTTTTCACCTTTTTTTGTTTAGTAAGAGGTTGTCTTTTCCTCCCTAGACTTCAGCAAAGTCTGCTAGTTATCTTTGCTAAAGTATAGCTAATTTAGCTGAAAGGATAAAACAAATCATAATTATGAATAAGGTGAAGACATTCTCCCAACTCAGATCAAATTCATTTCTCCTCCTCATATAACCTCTTAACTCCAATGCACGCTGTATGCTTTCAAAGAAGGTCATGTTTTAAAATATGGCTTTGGGCCCATAGATTTTACAGAGTTGTCTCACAGTGAGCAAGAACACTACATAAATCCAGGTATTATTGCTGTTGTTATTAAAACATGTTGGTAGTTTACGGTAACACTTCTTTAAATGTCACCAGACCATCAACAGTTATCATCTGAAACCTTGTTAAGAATGTGAATTCCCACCCAAGGCCTACTGAATTACAAACTCTGGGGTTAAAGCCCAGCAATTCGTATTTTAACAAGCTTTCCAAATGACTCTTATGTACACTATCATCTTGACAACCACTGTCTTAAGAAGTAACACAGAATATTTGATTCCAATAACAGAGAGTTGTAGAACTAACAAAGACCACCTAACTTAGAACAAACAGATGATATTTATCCAGAGTTTTCTATGCAAGGGAGTCAGCTACTGCAAATTATAGTTGGCAGAGATTCAAGCAGGCAGGGGAGTTGGAAAGCTTTATAATTTTAAAAAAGTTGGGGGAGGCACACAGAAGGCTTCAGGAATGCTCTGGTTGGAGGTCATCGGTGTGGGAAAGCTGGAGGTAAACTAAATAGAAATAAGACATCTTATGTGATTGGCTTCAGGAACATATTTGGCTTTTTTCCTTAGTTCTCGGTTGGAAGCAGTATCAAAAAATAGGGAAACAGGTAATCATTGGTCAAGTCCTGACCATTCTGGGCCATTTATTGGAGAGCTATGGTTGGGCTTCCTGGACTGAATGACACAAGAATGACTAGCCAACAACAAATGTAGAGAAATGCAACTATACCTCACTATTCGTGCCCCCAAGTTAAGGCTAATCTCCATCCGTTTCGTATAGGACATTGGCAGTGTCACTAATACTTCTGTCAGTTATCAGTAAGTTTTTTACTGTCCTTTCTATTTCTCTCATCGCCACCATTGGCATCACTGCTATAATTGCTTGCATAAACAGTAAGGCAGCAACTCTCTCACAGGAAGTGTCTTACTAAGTGAGTTACCTTTTGGAGCTCATACATGAGTTTGAATTCCCAGCCTTTGATTTATAGAATCACACTCTCTACATACAGAGAAGAATCGGAATTCCCAAGGTACCTGAGATGTTAGTATAAGGCAAAGGGTATCAGGCATCTCTAACCCACAGAGGAAGTAGTATGTCATGGGAATACATGGAGATCCAGGAAAAAAGGAATTTGTACATGAAACTAGGTCAGAATCAAGACCATACATTACGTATTAGAATCTTTATTATTCTTTTTCATATGGCAAGTATTTAGCTCATTGCACTACAAAGGTTGTTGAATTCAAATTTAAATTACCTAGGGTCTGATCAATAGGTTGTAATAACATTCTTTTTTAGAGAGAGGGACACTAGCAAAGTTACAGTGGTAATTTGCTAAAGGTTATTTTCCATGTAGATTTCAGTAGAAATGTCATCAGTTGCACGGTCTCATTTGATAAGACCAGATTTGCCAAAATAATTTTATCATGGGGACCTAGTGATGGATGGCACATATTGCAGTTGGTAAGATTGTGGTCAGTGACTACTATTTGGGAAATCTAAGAATAGTATTAGAATGGGCATGTTCTTACCTAACCATTATAAGAAAAGTAAAGCAAAGATAAAAAAAAAAAAAGGCCATTAGCGTGTTCAACAATCAAGAAAAAATGAATTCTTATAAGCAAACAGATAAAAAGAAAGTAGCAATTATATAGGAGTCCTGGTCTGATTTCTTGGTCAGAAGCTGTCTACTATCCAGAGTCAGTCATTAGCCTGTTCCAAAGGTTAGCTCTCTACTTCCGAAGATAGCTGCATCTAGAAGATTTCTGAGAATCCTCAGTTTGAATTTCTCTGTTAGAGTAGCTTTCTAATTGTGTGGATTCTGAATTTCTTTTTTAGTTGTGAAACATAAACTTCTAGAGTTTCACTGCTGCATTTGTTACTAACAGTACATAGTAAGATTATTTCCTCTGAGGTTCAAGACAAGTTCTACCCTGATTTCTCCTCCAACAGACAAAGCCTCCTGATTAAGGATCACAGAGAGATTAAAGATGATTGTTGATAATAAGATTGGGTATAGCACCCGAGTCTCTTGAAATATTTTGCCATGCCTGTGTGCAGCAGAGCAGAATCTAGTAAAATTCATAAATGCATGAGTTTTTCAGTTTTTAATTCATAGAAGGGTAACTAATGTGTCCCTAAGGGAGTGAACCATATGGCACACAGGACATGAGAGTAACTTTGGCCAAGGGAACCCAAGGGTTTCTGAAAGTTTTGCTAGGCATACTTGATAGATGTCATTGTTTCTCACAACTTTACCAGAATATTGTAGATGGTAAGGACAGTATAATTTTTGAGTAAGGGGTAACACCTTACAAAGTTCTTTTGTGCTTCTGTCACTTGACATAAAAGCTGGTAAACCTAGGTTGGAAACACAAAATCAAACAGTATTTTAGAGACAATATCTTTTGAGCAAAGAAAGAGTTTAACCTATTCTGGGAAAAAAAAAAAAAACACGATAATGAAAACCTATTCAAACCCTATTGAAGATGGAAGCTAGATAAAATTCATCTGAGGCGGTGAAATAGTGCTTCAAGCTTTGATCTATGTCCATGCTCTCTCCTTAAAGTTTCTCCGGTGTTATATTGTTGACCTGTGGCATATGACCTGAATACATGCCCTCCTGTTTTTTTCAAATTTCCCAACCAATGCTGATTTAAGATAATAAGCAATCTGTTTGTAACATGACAAGCAGTTTCATGGAGAGATTTAGTTAAGATGTTTTTTAATTCATCTGGTGCCAACAATCAGCTATCTTGTGATCACAGAGATTACCAGAGAGGATATAACAAGATTTTGCCTGAGTCTCAAACTTTATAATAGCCAGCTCCCGAGGAAGTAGGAGTACATTTAAAAGCTCCCCGACTTGTTCATTTAGGTGGATGTTGCAGCGGAGGTGAAATGCCTCCTTTTTTCCAAAGCATCCCAAAATCAGGCACTATTCCGAAAGCATACTTGCTGTTTGGATAAATATTTACTCTCTCTTCTTTGGATAGTTTACAAGTTCTAGAAAGTGCAAAATGTTCTGCCTTCTGAGGTTATTTTACCTCAAATAGACGACTATATCCTAATGGAGACGTTAATTTAGTGAGAGACATGTTGCTTCACAGCCTCCAGTTTCAACTTTGAGGTGTGCTGCATCAAGAAACAATAATAGGTCACAGTTCTCAAAAGCATTCATGTATCTGAGAAAAGCACAGAAAGTTCCCCATCTAAGGCAAGATCCCATGAGGCTCCCTTTTTTTGGCAGGGGCAGGAGAGTGGCAGAATTCAGGATGTTGCAACAGTGCATAGTAATGTGAGAGGAAGAACAACAGAATCTGAAGGAGTAAATTAAATTGCTGGAAAGCATTGTGCATCCTCAATCAATAGTGATGCTGTAGTGTATGAGGAACCATGAAGTTACATGGATTACCTAGAACTAGTTCACCAAAAGCATAAACCAGTTTTGAAGCAGCGGCTCCTGCTTTCAGAAAAGCGGAATAATTCTTGCAAACAGATCAAGGGGGAAGATATTGTAAAGGATAGGTGTTTTCTGGTTCCTGTGATATTGAGTCAAAATTCCAAAGATTTCTACAAATTACACATGCAAAATAGAAAAGGGGGCTTTTTATTTTTGGAAGTAGGGAAGACCTGTCCATATTCAGGCTCCCTGAGGAGAGGGTCTCTTACTGATGACTTGGTGAACTCATAAAGAGGTGTTACAGTTTCAGAAAAACCTGATACCCATTCCCTTAGAGACCATTGAATGAGCGGTCTACACTATGTTTGAAATCACCTTTAGTCTTCAGAGAGTGTTTTTCCCTCCTTAGTTAAGTCATATCCTGAGTAACGGTCTATGCTTTGGCAAATTCGTAATTTATCTTTTGAAACTCTGTGTCCCTTTTCTGCTAAGGTAAGTAAATAAAATCTTTTTTACAGTTTTCCTTGTTCTCTGACAAAAAAAAAAAAAAAAAAAAAAAAAAAAACCTATTCTTTGAACAAATCATCCACTTGTTATATCAGAACTCAATCACACAGGAAATTTAGATCATCTAAGTCATGAATGAAGACCTGGGGAAAATGAGGGGCTTCAGTGAACCCCTGGTGCTTACCTTTCCACATGTATCATTGTCCTCCACAGGTTAACACAAAAAGGTATAAATTGTCCTGGGCTGGGCCCACATTGAAAAGGAAAGAGAAAACATTCTCTATGGTTAAACAGGTGGCTTTGGGCAGAATTGATGCCAGGATAATATTGGTGTTAGGGACTACTGGGAAGAGAGATATAAATATTTTTGAATACTTTGAGATCTTAAACAAATTGATATCCTCAACCATTTGGTTTATTTTCTATCAGGACAGGATTGTTACAAGGGATAGTGCAGAGTCTGAGGAGGCCTTTGAATGTAAGACCTCCAACTATAAGTTCAAGGACTTTCTTCACCTCTGGCTTCAGTGAGTATTGGGGAAGTTTGTGTAACAGTTTGGTAGGACCTATATGAACTTTAATAGGATCTACTTCAGTTACTTTTCCTAACTCAGTGGAATTTGCAGTCCATAGAGTCTCCCATATGGTGTTAAGATCTTTAACTAGGATATGCATCAAATTCAATAGAGAAGACAAAAATATACCCAGAAAAGATACAACTTGATTCTGGTCATATGTGTCCTCTGGGACTTCAAGAAATAGCCCTTCTGGTGTGCATTTAATATTACAATTCTGTTCACAAAATAAAACTCCCTATTAGGTTTTCACAGCTAGTATCACGGAGCAGAAATAATGCTCCTTAGTCACTGGTCCAAGGGTTACTTACATTTAAGGGTTAAGAGACAGGGAAAATCTGTAAGCTGTTGTTAATATCTAGCACCTAGGTGCTATATTTACTCCTATATTAATATAGAAAGAGTAGTGCCCATATCTATAAGCAGTTAATGTGGGGCAGGATACTGAATGGTTTTTCTTTCTTAATCATCATCATCAATATGAGTTGAGAGATTTTGCTTTGTCTTAACTTATCTTTTCGAAGATGGGATAGTCTTCTGTTCAACATGTCCCTCGGTTTAATATATCTACAAATGCCCTTGTCAATTGGATCTGTTAGGAAATGTGCCACCAGCTGACCTGCAGGGTCATAAGTTTACGTTGAGTCTTATTTTATTGTTCTTCAAAATCAAGTTCAAAATGCTCCTTCATGTGTTACAACACCTGCAGTTCAGGTAATGGGTGGGATATTTCCCCTTCTAATTCCATCTTTTTTCCATTTGCATGGTTGAATTATGGCACAATTGATTTTTGCTGGAAATATATCAATATGGCCTTTAGAATATGCTTCCCCAGTTTTGAGGCCTTTTTTTTTTTTTTTTTTTTTTTTTTTTTTTTTTTTTTTTTTTTTTTTTTTTTTTTTTTTTTTTTGGCCCTCATATTTTTTATACAAAGAAGCTTTCCTTTGCAGAAAGACACTGCCTATCTGGGTCAATTCATTCATCTTCTATCACGTAAGATTTGGCATCTGAACAGACACTGAGAGATATCCACTGCGATCTCTCATGGTTAAATGTTGTTTATTTGTTTTCCCTCAAGCCACGATGAATTTAGTCTCTTAATAGACTGAGGCACCTTTGAAACTCCCATGGGAGACCATGAGGTACATACTTAATTGCTTCATGGAGTATGTGAAGTCTTGGAAGGAAATCTAGCCATCATTCACTACCT